>QZGG01000979.1:0-91855 GCA_006409495.1 Sedum album | reverse complement strand
GTTTTATTCAACTCAAGAGCATCAATCTCCTTCTTCATAGCCTGCATCCATTTCTGATCTTTGCTTGCTTGCTTAAAACTGGTAGGCTCTTTAATAACAGATATTTGTAAAGCAAACTGCTTGTGACGATCAGAACAATTTTTGTAAGCAACAACATTATGAATAGAATGAGGAGAACTTGTTTTTGTACCTGCAGAGCTTGACTGACAAACATAGTCTTTCTGCCAGATCGGAGGAACTCGCATTCTTGTAGAAACTCTTGTTGGCAAGTCAGAATTACTGATCTGCGTAGGAGCTACTTCCTTATCAGAAACAATGTCCTGCTGGGATGTATTACTAGGATTGGTGATACTATCTTGTTGAGAAACAACATTCTGATCAGCAGTAGAATCCTGACCTGAACTAACTCCAAGAGGCTGATCATAACTGAAAGTGTCCTGATTTTCCTCTTGCAAATTATCAGTAACAGGGAACAAATTACCTGTCATTCTGTAGATATCCAAATCATGATCTGAATTACTCACAGAAGCAGATGGACATTCCAGTGACTCTGGGGAATTTTGAAATGGGAATTCTTGTTCCCTAAAAATTACATTTCTACTAATCACCACTTTCCTGCTTGCAAGGATAAAAACTCTATATCCCTTTTGCCCATTTGGATATCCCAAGAAAATACCCGACATGGCACGAGGATCAAATTTATCACGCTGATGTGGCTGAGTACTCACAAAACACAAACATCCAAATGTGCGTAAATGACTGATATCAGGTGGTTTTCTGAATAACGCTTCCCAGGGTGTTTTACCTTTTAAGACTGATGAGGGTAATCTGTTAACAACATGAGTTGCAGTTAAAATGGCATCCCCCCAAAAAATCTTTGGTAAGTGAGCTTGAAACAATAGAGCCCTTCCAATATCCAGCAGGTGTCTATGCTTGCGCTCGACAACCCCATTTTGTTGTGGGGTATATGGACAGCTGCTCTGGTGTACACATCCATTATCATTGAGAAACTCAGTTAGATGCTTACTAAAAAACTCACCTCCATTATCAGTTCGAATGATCTTTATTCTTTTCCCAAACTGAACCTCAACCATCTTGAAAAATACTTCATCATCCCTGCAGTCTCAGACTTACTTCTCATCAAATACGTCCAAGTGCTCTGGAAAAATCATCTACCAGGGTTAGGAAATACCTAGCACCAGACATGGTTTCCTCATGAAAAGGTCCCCATACATCTCCATGAACAAGTTCAAAAATATCACCAGACACATGAGTACTCAAGGGAAATGACAATCTGCATTGTTTAGCTAAAGGACACACCATACAATCAAGTTTGTGATTCCTGTAATGTACAGAACTGTGTTCACTATTCAACAATGACAAAACAACATCATTAGATGCATGCCAAGCCTCCTGTGCCACATCTCTAGATCAGTAACTTGCTTCACCAGTGCATTAGCTTGACAAAAATTCTCTACTCTGAACAATCCATCCACAGGTTTACCAGTCTCTAGGAGTATCCTCGAGGCATGGTCCTGTATGAGACATGAAGTTTTAGTGAACTTAACATGACAGTTATTGTCACTCAAGAGCTTCGCCACTGAAACCAGATTCACCTTAAACTCAGGTACCAAGAAAACATCAAATAGTGTTAAGTCATTGGTCAGATGACATGTACCACTGTATCTAATCAATAAGCTATCACCATTCGGTAGCCTAACTGTGCACTTCTCTTTAAGTTCACACACATTATCCAGCAACTGAGCATTATGTGTAAAATGACTTGTTGCCCCACTATCAATCAGCCAACAATCATTATTCAACGAAACTGCACAAGAATGGATTGTACCTGCCATGTAGACTTGATTACAAGAGGTAGATGAATTTGCTGGACTCACTGAATTCACTGGACTTGTTGCACCATTCTTGATAAGAGCCAGAATCTGATCCATCTGTTCAGCTGTAAATGCATTAACACTGTTTGCTGAATTCTTATTTCCTCTATTATTCTTGTATCCAGGCGGATATCCAATAATCTTGTAACACTTTTCTTTTGTGTGGCCAGTCTTTTGACAATGTGAACAAACTAGTTTTCCTTTTTCCTTTCCTGAATTCCCTTTTTCAGTACTGCCAGATTTCACTTGACCATTGTGATTCTCACCAACTCCACCATAAAGGGCTGAAGATTCAATCTGATTGCAACCTCTTCTTTGAGACTCTTCTTGCGTGACCATGTCATAGACCACATCTATGTTAGGTACCTGCTTCATAGCAAAATATTGGATCTCACAACAGAGTAAGCATCATTCAATCCCAGCAAGAATCGAACTACTCGATCTTCTTGAATTTCTTCTTCTGTTTCCAAGCAGCACTTGCAAATGCCATTCTCTGCACATGGCCTCACTCTCTTTATTGAATCCAGCTCTTCCCAATACTTGCTCAATCTATCAAAATATTTAGCAACATCCTGATCACCCTGTGTGCAATTCCCCAAAGCAGTCTGCAAAGCTGACTTTCTTGCTACATTGGTGCCTGCATATCTGGTTTTCAATATCTTCCAAGCTGTCATGACATCTTTGGCTCGCATGATTTGCTCGCCAACAGACTCAGACACAGAACAAATTAACCATGACATCACAATGTCATTGCATCGCTGCCAACGCACCATCATCGCCGGATTATCAGGTTTCGGATATTCCACGAATGAATCCAAGTTGAGACCTCGCAGATAAGGCAATCTCCATCGCCTTTCTCCAGGTTACATAATTCTCTCTTCCGACTAACACCTTCTTCACAATCGATGTGCCTGTGTGAACATCACCTGTGCTCACGAAGTAAGGATCAAGAAACGCATTCGGACCGCCGGCAGAACCATTCCGAGTCCCGCTACTCGCTCCGCTGCTCAAACTCGCTTCGGTCGCCATTGACATTCAAACACACCACAACTTTTGAATACGCAGAAGAAAACTCCAAGATCGTTCAAGAATACTTACCGATGTATCGAATCGGCTCTGATACCATAAAGAACGGAGCTGCCGGAGCTCCGATTGCCTCTCGATTTCGAGATCGATTACCGATTTACAGATCTGTGTAAATGGAATCTTTTTGTATTTTCTGAAGAATGAATTACAAAGTACTTTACTGTTACATTGTCTATTTATACAATTTTCACTACTAACAAAAACGACGCAGTTTAACTACTCTACTAATCCAGCCAAGCGACACCGTTTGACTCTCCTTCTCCATTTCAAAGAACAAACTCGCGCCCTCTGTAAATAACTCAATCCAGCAACATAGATACATCATCAGCTCACTCCAATACTCTGTACATTCCTCATTAATTTCTCCCAGTCGGTTTCAAGTACATATCAGGAAAGTAGAAATGGACCATGGTCTACTCTTTCTATTGGTCTTGGCTGTAAATATGTGTACTTGTCAAACTTCAAATTCTTATATCAATTATTTGTGATTGCTACATGTTACCTTGTTTTGCCCCCTGGTGTTTCTGGTCTTTAATTAGAGTTGGTGTTGAATAGTTTCAATAAATACTCACTTTCTTATGTAAAATATAATTTACTCATAAGGACGTAATCTTGGCCGTTAATTTGATTAATTCAACGGTTGAGATTAAAATTGATTTTTTATTAATTGAGCGGTTGGATTTATAAAAAACACGGATGGTTAGTGATTGACGGTTACCAGTATCAACCATTAGATTGATAAAAATCAACGACTGAGATCATGTATTCCGTCTTATTAAAAGATGTATGTCCTCCTTGAACCTTTCATTACTCATAAAATACTCAATAGATAGTCTTATCTCAAGTAAAATGTGTTTTAACGATATAAATTTATAATGGGTGTGATAATGTAACGCTTATATGTCAAATTGCTAACAATTCATTAAATAAGTTGTACGATAAGATTCATATAATTTACTCAACTGTTTCATGAGCCATTTTTTTATAAATTAGTCATTTATATAACTGATTTTTGAATTAAGATAAAGAGGGATATTATATTTTTGTGAGATGGAATCTTAAGCGTTGATTTGATTAATTTGATTGTTGAGATTAAATTTATTTTTAATAAATTGAGCAGTTGGATTTGACGATTATTTTGAATTTAAATTCATCCGTTAAATAATTTATAATCAAAAATTGATATTATGTCTTACTGTCTAATGAAAAGATATACATCCTCCATTGTTATCATTGACATCTTTAACCCTTGTGGTTTCGGAAAATATTGATTAAATCCTTCACAAAGACTTCTGATTAAACCCTTCGGAAAACCTTGTGGTTTCAGCATTTTTGTCAGAAAATATCCGTTGACTCAGTTGATCATGCTTTAAATAAAGAAATTCCAATAATATACTTATCAAACAGTATCACTAACCTTAATATGACTTTATTCTTGTTCAATTGTGCTTGAATTATCTAAAAACTCATAACCCAAACTTTAATCTATCACTACAAACTCAACAAATCAAAGTATTTCTCAACATTAATCTTTAATTGATTTCGTTATTGGATTATGATATTATTAGATTAGTTTTTTAGGGTTGAAAATTAGATTTAAAGCATAGTAAACTTAGTCAACGATCGGTTTTCCGGTAAAAGATGCCGGAACCGGCGGAGGTATCAAGATTTAACGATTTTGAATTGATGAGTGGTATCTCCACACAAAAATTGAAGGAGTGGTTTCGTTAAAATTGAGCTATTGAGAGAGTGGTTTTCAGCAAAAAACCCTATTGAATAATTCAACGGAGAAGGTTTAATCAAAAAATAACTTGCAAATCCAACCATCCAGTTTAATTAAAAATCAACTTTAATCTCAACCTCAGATTAATCAAATCATCGATTAAGATTGTGTCATTTTGTCTTACAAAACATATTGTGTCTCTTGATTTTAACCCGTAGTTGGCGAAATGTGAAAATTAAGTATAAAAATATAGAGAATAAAAAGGTGGATAATAGATTTGAAGATTCAAATCCAATTTCTTTATAATTTAATTTTTAGTCATTAAATTATTAATAATTGACGAATGATTTATGTTTTAAGAATATATGATTATTATTCTTGAATCATTTTCTAATAAAATAACTCTAAAACTATCCAAACATGACTCACGTGCATTTCACGTGCAGTGTTCTCCTTCCAATCCATCGACATTGCTGAGCCCTAATTCTCATAGTGAGAGGGAGATCGAAGGCGGGAAATCGGCGGAGGGAATATCAGCCTTCAGTTTTTGAGTACCTTTCCGTCACCATCGACTCCACAAAAAATGTCAACCCTTGACCTCCTCGAAGAGATTCAAACACTCGTCTGCGACAGGCTTCAAGTGGTAAATCAAAAATCTCTTAGTCTATCCATTTGCCCTTTTTTACATCTTTCTCAATTTCCAAACAATGGCTTATTATGATTTTTATGGTCACTAGTTTCTTCTTTTGAGATTATTTGTAAGCAGTGTTTGTATATTTCTTAATGGTTCGTAAGTACTCACTTTACTTTGTGTTTATCCGGTGCAGAAGTTACAAATTGTCATGTTGCTATGCGTTTCATACTTTACGAATGTCGCTAAATTACAAATGTTTGTGGTAATACTATTTTACGAATGTTTGTCTATTATCTCAGGTTTCGTACAAGTGGTGAGTCGGAATTATTCCTTGCCGTCAAATATTGCTAAGAGGTGGTTTATATACCAAGTATTTATTACCTTATAGTTTGCAAATAATTGAATTTTCTTCTTATGGAACCTGCCGTGATGTTACTATGTTTATTTTATCATTATCAGATCACTTCAGGAATATGTTGACAAGTATGGACGAGGATCTAAAGTAATATATGCTTTGTCCGGCTGGCTGAAGAGTGATCCTGCAGCTTATAAAATACAGCTAGTCTCTGGAACCAATTTGGAAGGTCAATTTCAGTGACACACTTATTATGTAGCTTTGATTGTGGTAATTCGTATCAGGTAGCTGATAAACAACTTGTTTTGCGATATAAGTGAATATATAATATATGACTTGAGCCACGATTATGCATTTAAAGTAGTAAATATTAACCCATAAGGCCTAAGAAGCATGCATTCTGGAGTAATTAGTTAGTTCATCATGGATGTGTGGACTTTTTTCTTCCATGAACTGGGGTTTATATTATTTTGTTTTGTCCAATTAGAATCTAAAGTTGAGTTTGAAGGGAACTGCTCCGTCCAAGTCTATAGTGTTCAAGCTTCTTTGCCTAAGGATCCAGCAACGTTGTGGAACACTGACTTATTCAATCAGAGGAGCTCTATAAGCAGCCAGCTGCTGTAATTAATGCTTAAGAGATAATAGGTATTGTGAAACCAACTTTTTTAGTTATAATACTACAATAGTTAATCAAATAGCTAATAATGATAACTAATCATGCATGAGGAGCATACTCTAATTTCCTTGTGGCCATCTTCCATTCGACAGGTTTGGTGGAATATCCAATTCGTCAGTTCAACGAAGTGCTGACGGAATTTCAGTCAGCATCTCATGTCATCAATCTAAAGATGTACTCAATAGCAACGTAGTTCAAAGACTATTACCTCATTTTCTCAGCAAAGCAAAGTACCAGAAGCTAAAGATGAAACCAATGTACAGCCATCTAAAATGGCTGAAAATGAAAAAATTGCTACAAAGTCTGCTGGAATACATGAGCGCCTAGCAGATAAGCAACGCCTTCCTCACTCGACTTCTAATAAAAAGAAGGGTCAGAGTGATACTCTCAATTCAGAGAATGGGAAATCATTGTCCGATATGTGGGGACGTGCACCTACAAAAGTAAACCCAACATCTCCAACAGAAGAAACTACGAGCTCTGTCCCTCCAAGTGGTTAGATTTCATCATTGCTTACTTTTCATAGTATTTCTTTTGTTGTCGTCTTCTGGACGGCAAATAAAAGACTTTTCTCCTCATTTCTTTAACTGTACTCTGCCATAGTCTGTATCTGCGTTCACATTTTTACTGATATTATTAAATTTGACACCTGTCAACTATCACTACTTCTCTGCAGATGCTCAAACTAAAGCTAGTAAAATATCAGAGTTTGGTGGCAGTGATGATGAAGGTGATCAGGTTAATGTTAAAAGATCATCTCAGAAACAAGGAAGACATAAAAGAAGAGTTGTGCTTGATTCATCTGATGAAGATGAAAATGAGAATGCAATTAATTTGTCATCACCTGATGTTCCGCAAGAGAAATCACGTTCCGGCCAGAAACAAGGTATTACAACTTCTAATGGGACAGAACCGAAAATTGCTGATGACAGTGATAAAGAATGTAGACCAATTTTGAAAGAGGAGAAGAAAACTGAAAATAAAGATTCGGTTGGCAAGAATGTTTCTGAAGCTTCTTTGGGAGAATTGAAAAACCAGGGTCCTGAAAATATTGTCAAAAGAAAAGCTAATCAGACTTATCCAGCTCCTGCTTCTCCCAAAAGGAAGAAAGTACTGAAGACCCACATTGATGAGAGGGGGAGAGAAGGTATGTCTTTTTCGAATATCATTGAACCAGTTCAAGTTTCTTCTGTCATTGGCTTCTTAGAAAACCAAACACCTTCACTTACTAAAGAATTTTAGAGCCCGTCTATTCAAGTGTACTTCCTAAGCTGAACTGTGTCTAATAATTTGTGCTTAATACGTTCCCACTTAAATCAGTGATGCCATCTGCTGGTGTGAGATTTTATGAGACTGCAACAGATTGTTAGTACAAATATGCATGAATCTGAACGCAAATGAACTCTTAGAAACCTCCAACTTTTTCTGAAAAATAGTTGGTTTTATACGTTTCTTGCATTTCACAATGGAATTGCATTTAAGTTTTTTCTTATATCACCAGTTACCGAAGTAGTTTGGGAAGGCGAGGATGAAAACAAAAAGTCAGAAGAGACGAGTACAATCAAGAGAACTGACGGAAGCAAAGATCAGAGTACCATCAACAGGTTTGCTCAATGAATCTATATGTTCGGTTTTTTGATTCTTTTTATTTATCCTCATTAAGAAAATTAAAACTATACGTCTCCTTCATGAGAATCCAAAATAGGTAACAACCACTCCCTTGCATTTGGCACTCTTAATCAAACTATCTTTTAGATGAATCTTGGACTATATTATGGTTACCATGTTTGTTAGGTCTGGGGTATATGCTGATGAATTGCTTATTCACCAGCTGCTTGTTTTTTTCTTCTACTCATTTGTTTGATCGACTTTATATACCTGTAATTTGATACTCAGGCTGCCTGATAATGGTTTATAACTAAATTATCAAGGTTATATAGATCTATCTGGTGTTGCATTGTAGACAAAGCATCATCTCTGCAATCGCACTGTTTTGACAAGGGAAGATTATTTTCCCCTATTATTAATGAATGACCATAAAATTTACATGGAGATAGTAATACATGTGTATCAGCTGGATTCACTCTTTGAGGATATTCTCTAATGCCCGTCTTCTCAGGCCCATCGGACAGAATAAGAAATCACCAGCAGTAGGAAATTCAGCTCCATCTAACCCATCAGGTAAAGCAGGAAACAAAAAGACAACCAATTCAAAAGACCCAAAGCAAGGCAATATTATGTCGTTTTTCAAGCGGGTTTGAAGTGAAAATTATCTTTATTGTCTCGTACGCTTGTTGGTAGAAAGTGAACTGTGATGAGCTCTTATTATTTATACTCTTCGAAAGTGGCTTGTATAAATACTGCATTCATTGTTCTTGCCCTTTTGTTTATGGTGCATTTTTTGTGCTCAACTTCAGGACACCACTTCAAACCTTGTATCTAGTTCAGATTTCTCAGGGCTATTATACGCTGTTAGTCTGTGCTTGCACTCGTCAGTTAATTCTTTAGCATCTGAGAGGACCTAGAAAAGCCTGGTCTTTCTAGACATTGCAACAAAGGCATTGCAAGTATCCATTTAAGCACAATGCAGCAATTGAGTGTTCAAAAAACCACATTTAAATGTTTGAGTTAGACATTTAGATTTTTAGCCAGCACTGAAGGGGATAAACAGAACTGATATCTTAGTTTAACAATGGTCATTACCACTTTGAGATTTATTATTTGGGAAGTTTAGCGCATGAAATTGTAATGAATTAGTTTCTAGACCTTGTGTTTAATTATCAGTTCATTATTCTTGCATTAATTCTTATGGGTAATTGCGGAATTGATTGGATTGAATTGTGCTTTATCAGCGGATTTAGTTTGAAATATATTAGGCCACGAATTTAATTAGATTAAGTTGAAGGGCTCTTGACCGGCTAACCATAAGTCAAAAAATTATAGAGTATTAGCTCATTTATAAGAGTTTTAAGTGCATCAATGCAAGCAATGCGAGTTTAATTTTTGTCAGGGTAGACATAAAACAAGTTTTGGTTTCCTCAAGATACAAGTTTTACCGAAATATAAAGCCAACCCCTATGTTTCTATAAAACTATGCACATTGACCGCCAGATCTACCAGTGTCCAAAGCAGCACGTAATGTTATGCTTTGGTTTAGACTGTTAGGGCATCCGCACCCGTTGAGGAATTTCTATCTCGTTGAGAAATTTCTCGACAAGCAATTCCTATTACTATTCATCAATAAGTAATAACAATTTACACAGTTTATGCACCCATCACGCAAATCCTTTAATTAATTTCGGAGCAAAGCTTAAGCGTCTTCGGTCTTTTCTTCGGAAGTGGAATTGGGATGTTTTTGGAGATATGAATCGTAAAGCTAAATCTCTCCTTCTGAACATTAACATGCTTGAAGCTAAACTTCATGAGAACTGGAGGGAGGAAGTAGCAGAGGATCTGGCTTTTTGCAAAGCTGACTATGATAACATAGTTTCCATGCAAGATTGTATTCTTCGTTCAAAAGCTAGGCTAAAATGGCTTGATGATGGTGAGCATAATACCAAGCTATTTCATACAGCTGTGAGAGTGCGGAGAAATCAGAATCGAATGCAACTCAAGCTTGACAATGGTGATCTAACTATGGACAGAGACATTATTGGAAATAAAGCTTTGGATTTCTATAAAGACCTTTTTGGAGGACACACTCCTGCTCCCGATGAAGTTGATTTTAATGACATTAACCCTAGCATCTCAACATCTGACAATGACCATCTTTGCGCAGACCCGAGTGAAGAAGAAATATATCAAGCAGTTTGTGAGTTAAATGAGGACAGTGCTCCGGGCCCGGACGGTTTTACTGGTGCATTTTATAAGACCTGTTGGAATATTATCAAAGAAGACTTTGTAAAGGCTGTTCAAAGTTTTTTCAAAGGTCACCAGATTCCTACTAGTTTTTCTGCCACTCACTTAACCCTCCTTCCTAAAGTGGCGCGCCCAGATAACATTGGTCAACTTCGCCCCATCAGCCTTTGTAATTTTAATCATAAGGTCATTTCTAGAGTTCTTGCATCGCGTCTTGCTGAGTTACTCCCCAAAGTTGTGAGTGAGGAGCAGGCCGGCTTCGTTCCACATAGAAGCATCCACGAAAATATTGCATTGGCGCATGACCTAGCGCATGACCTCAACAAAAAAACTAGGGGAGGGAATGTCATTATTAAACTCGATATGTCAAAAGCTTACGACCGAGTCTCCTGGATCTTTCTATTGAGAATGCTTCGCGCTATGGGGTTTCAAGAACGGTGGTGTGATTTGGTTTTCCGTTGCATTGCTAACTGCTATTATTCAGTGAAATGGGAGGGTAAAATTTTTGGCTTCTTTATATCGATGCGAGGTGTCCGTCAAGGAGACCCTCTCTCGCCAGCGCTCTTTGTCTTGTCAATGGAGTGGTTTAGCATTGCATTGAATAAAGCTGTAACCAACAGGTACATCATGCAGTATCAAAAACAGAGACACAGCATTGGAGTGCACCACTTACTTTTTGCGGATGATTTGGTCTTATTCACAAATGGTGCAATTGATTCGGTTCGTAATCTGATGTTTCTTATCAATGAATTTTGTCGCGTCTCCGGTCAGATTCTAAACCATGAGAAGAGTCACATTGTTTTTTCCAAAAAATTTGATGATGTAAGGAAGGTGAATATTTTAACGGAAACGGGTTTTCAAGAGGGGAAGCTCCCTTTAGAATACCTTGGTGCTCCCCTTTTTCGCGGAAAAGTTCGAATTTCATATTTTTATAAAATGGAGCAGAGCATGAAGAATAGAATTGAGGGATGGATGAAATCATTTCTCAGCCCTCGGTGGGAAGGTACTCTTCTCAATGCAGTATTAAGCTCAATGGGAATTCATAATATGATGGCTCTTCCTGTCCCTATAACTGTTCTGAATCGGATAAAAAACTTGATGCGGAATTTTATATGGGACTCTGGCTCTGAGAAACGTCGTCATTGGAAGAGTTGGGAATCTCTTTGTTTACCGAAGGACTGTGGTGGGTTTGGCATCAAAGATCCTGAGAAAGCCATGGAATTCCTGCACAAAAAACTTGCATGGCAGTTTTTGCAACAAACTTCCTTATGGGCTCGTCACGCGAAAGGTAGATTTCGAACTGGTGAAAAAGGTTCTTCATTGTGGAACACTCTCAACAAATATATCCCTGCGATTCAACAAAACAGTGAATGGATTTTAGAGAAAGGAGATACAAAATTAGAAGACTTCCTTTTTCGTTTAGGGGTTGAGCAAATTAACTCCATAACGAATGATTCTATTCGTGATGTGTGTAGGGACCCCGTTAAGAGGTTTACTCTTGAAAGCAAGCTCCCAAGCTCGATTCATACGCAATTGTTGTTTCCAGATAATAGTGCTCTCAATGATAAGTTTGTGTGGAAAGAAAACTCGGGTGGTGAGATCACGAGTCGGACTTTGTGGAAAGCTTATAATAAATCTATTTTGAGACTCAGTTGGTGTAGATATATATGGAAACGTTGGATACCTCCAAAGATCACTTGCTTCATGTGGAAGGTTTTTCACCGTATTCTTCCAACGGACGATGCTGTAAAAAGATTAAAAATTCCATTGGCTTCCAAATGTTCTTGTTGCGTACACCCGAATCAGGAATCATTACATCATCTCTTTTTTGAAGGTCAATGGGCTGCTGAAATTTGGAACTTCTTAAGCACATCTTTCAGTTTACCGAAAGTTCACAATCTTGCAGCTTTGTGCAGAGTATGGCTTTGTTATGATTCTAAACACTACATGGATAGGTTTCGGTCTTGTATAGTTCTTTGTAGCTTCTGGAAATTTGGAAGGCTCGGAACAAAAAAACTAGTGAAGGGAAGCAATTCTCTTGGAGGATAAGTGTTCTTCAATGGGGTCCGAAAATTGCGCATTTGTTACGTGTCACATCGATCCATGGCATGTCCTTGCATGACACAACTTGTCTTCAGATGTTTGGTGTTGCTTGGCGGGATCACCGTACTCATCAAGCAGTTTGGCGGCGATGGTGGCCAAACTCGAAGGGAGCGACACTAAATTTGGCCATAATAAAGCAGATTAATGGTATTTATCGAGGAGCCGGCATCATTCGTTCTCAAAATGGGAATTTTATGGCTGCCATTGTTATGGAGATTGATAGTGAAAACACATTCTATTGTGTTTGTAAGTGTGTTGAGTTTGCTCTGCAGGTAGCTATAAGCCTTGGATTGACTATTGTGGAGATCCAAGGATCCCATCCGTATATTCCTCTATTTGATGGTAATGAGAAGAAGATTCCTGGAGACAAAATTAGGATTTTTCGTCAGTGTCGTTCGCTTGCAAGGCAAGCGAGGTTCGTTCGCATTTGGCCTGCGGTGAACACAACAGCTGAAGCTCTTGCTTATAAGGGAGTTTTGGGGATAACTTTGGATATACTCGCACTCCCTTATGTGGTAAGAGTTGCGATGAAGAATGACAGTTTACACGTCCTCTGCTGCATGGATAACGTGGTGTGTCTTAATAACAATCATAACGCAGATGTTGGACAGGTTAGTGATGACACCATGACGGGCTTAAGTCGAGGTGGCCGTTCTCCTAATTTATTTCGTGATGATATGAGCATATGTGTATGATGCTGGTCATTTACATATTCCTGTTTGTGGATTGTCTTTTTGTTTTTATTATGGCTAGTTCTCAACATGTGAGATCAGCTTTTTGGTCTGTATCAGGTTGGGTATGTCCAATCGAATTTGTTTGGTTTTTAGTTGAGCGGGTGTTAGGCCAAGCTCAACATCTCTTGTATTAAGCCACGATCCAGGCTTTTTGGATCATTTTAAATAAAGTCGCTGGCACCGTCCAGTTTTTTTTTTAAAAAAAAAAAAATTAAGCAGAGTTGAGTTCTAAAGAGACGTGTAACTTTCGTGAGACATAAAGACGTAATCTTGACCGTTGATTTGATTAATTCGACGGTTGAGATTAAAGTTAGTTTTTAATTAATTGGGCAGTTGAGTTTGCAAAATACACGGGCGGTTGGTGATTGACGGTTATCAATATCAACCGTTGGATTGATAAAAATCAACGGCTGAGATCATGTCCTTCCGTCTTACTAAAAAATGTATGTCCTCCTAGAACCTTTCACTAATTAAGCAATTAAAGATATTAATTAACAAATTAGGTTTAACACTGATCCTAAATACCAAAAGGACGCCGACGATTGAGGCGGAGATGAAGCAGCGCGCGTCGTCCAACTTTCGTTTCGAGTCCGTGTGAGAGTTTGAGGACGTTCTCTAAGACGATCTAGGCGAGATCGGCTCCGAGATCGTTCTATCTCTTCCGGATCGTCCTCTCAACCGGTGCGTCCGAAATTGTCGAGAACGTTCTCAAATCGAGATAGAACGTTCTCAAATCGACGACCGGTGCAGATGCCCTTAGAGTAGTCAAAAACAAAGGCAAGCATGTGCCTTAATTAGAGTGTTTTTCTTCATAATTTGTATAGAATTTTAATAGAAGTCACTTAAGAATAGTCTCGTGTAAATGTTGTACTAAACTTGTAACAATAAATTACATTTATGATATATGGTCGATAGGAAAGTGATTGATTTGGTTGAATGTTATGTGGCGATTTTCAATGAAATTCAAAACCAAAAAAATATGAAACGATGGTAAAGGTTCGTATCCTTGATTACAGTGTATCTCCATTTGAAGTCGAGAAAGGCGACGACCGAATTTGATTTGGAGTAAATGTGCTTCGATATTGAGATTGATTCACTTGGATAATTTAGTCTTCTATTACCAAGTATCAAGGAAACCAATCAAATCTCGTGAATCTTTTGTGACTAATTTTCCATTTTTGATATTTTATTATAATTTTTAATGATTAAATATTAAATATTAATTACATTTACAAATTCGTTTTAAATCTTAATTCATTTGTTTGAATCAGATGGTTTGGATTATGTTTTATTTTACATCTATGATGTCGGTTTCACCTCATCTTCAGTCACGCACAATATTATGTAACTAATTACACATAAAGTGAATTTAAAAGATTCTTATACGCACAAAAACATATTATGAAATGCACACGATTTAAATTTATATTGGTAGCAAACAAAATCTGGTTGACGTAATGACGGCACGTCGTTGAGTGCTGCAAATTTATCCCTTGTCTCCTCCTTCGTATAGTAAAGGCACGCAGGGGTCGAATCCATAGGGAACGGTGAGAAGTCAACTTTTATATACAACTACAATTGGGGGTTTGTGAGTAAGCAAAGTAAAGTGAGAAAACACACGTGCACAAGTAACACTGGCGCGCAAGTTATAAAGGTGTGGAACTAAAACAGAGATGAGCTCGGTTCAGATCCGTCACTACGAACTTTATGCTTATCACTGGTCACTAAAGATATACGATATTATGTTCACGTAAGTTAAGGTCCTGTCAAGGCTTAATAACCTACACATACATTCCGGTCAAAGTTTGTATGACACTATTACTCGGCCTAGTCTAATTAACCACGAATTCGGTCAAAGTAGTGATTAACTATTAAAGTGTTACTCCCATCATTCACAGTCACGTACCTCTGATAGTTTAACAATAGATAACAGATTCAATAGTTAAGTCTGCGGGTCAGACTTCGCTCAATTATCTACCCTAATTATCATGCAATTACGCTCGGAGTAATAAGACCAAACATATCATGCATTAAGTACAAAACCTCAAAACATATTATTCATAGATCAGAGTTCAAACCGAATTCAGTAAATTAGCTAGACATACTGAATGTATACATCTCAAGGTTTAAGTAAAACAACTAAAATAACAAGACAAATCTGTATGGCGTGTCGGGTCTGCGCGTCGCTCTACTCGCGTCTACTTGCGTCAGAAGCTTGCGCGTCTTCTTGCATGGATGTACATACGGATTTTCGCGGATGGTTGCTCTTGTCTCTAGCTTCATATTTATATGTTCATCTAGGGCTTCCTCAATGAAGTAGGCAAGAGAATATATGGAATTCATCTTTATCTTCTAAAAATCAGTTTAGAAAATATTCTTGCGGGTGATGATGTTATCGTTCCAGATTTGTCGCTGACTGCTGACGTCATCGCCTTGCCCCTGCGCGACACAACTCGCGCGCTCATTTGTTCTTCCGGCTCTTGTCATTTTGTTGTTTTCTGCTTGAGATTCAGCCTTCTTGTTGCACTTTTGTTCTAACTTCTCTGATAAACCTGAGATACAAAACTACACCAAAAGCGTAATCTTATACTAAAAATATTAGAAATACAAATAATGTAAAGGACCTAAAATAACATACAAAAGTGCCTTATCACTTACTAAAAGGAATATGTTAGAAAGGTTATCGGCAAAAGATTGGTGGAGGTTTTGTTTGGAAGATTGCTTAAGGCGAGAGTAAACGGACGAAAGTCGATTTTGCCCCCTTGAGTTAAAACACAGAAATTATAACTCATCTCAACACGTGTCATAATTTGGTACAAAAGATGAAACAAATCGAACGGATTATTTGGGAGTCATAATTGGGTCGTAATTGAACTGTTCTCAATTCTCATAGCATACATCCGTAGATGTCAATTGATTAAATAAATTAGTCAATGAATAAACACCTTACACAGTTGAGTTGATTTCACGTGTCTCATTTTTCTTGATATGATGTTTGAGTCGGAACACTCACATGATTCACTTATTTGATTTGCGATGGCTATTGGTCGATTCTATAAGACACGATATAGATATAAGATATTAGGATAAAATATAAATAGTTGATTTTGATTAATCGACGATTAAAATTAAAATTTAGTTTTAATAAAAATTAGGCTGTTGAATTTAAAGTGGATGGATTTGACGGTTATTTTACTTTAAATATCAACAGTTAGATTATAATTAATGACGGTCTATATTATGTCTGATAAGGGGCTCAAGCCCAAGTTTTTTAAATCATAAAATTGTCCCACATCTCCTTTTTGTTTAGTAAAGCTAGACTAGATTTCATATAAATAACTAGTCTACTTCCATGTATTTTTCATCTTTTGAATCAATAAAATCTTGAGTTTTACTCGGTTTATATCTGGTTTATCCAGTATTGATTTGTGAATTTGTCGCTTGACAATTCACGCGGGCTTCCGCTACTTCAGTTGGTAATCAGAGTAGGCTTTATCCTGACTTTTTATCGCTGATCCTTATAAACCAAAGTTTTTACTAGCTTCTAGGAATTGCCTAGTTGTTAAGGCAAGCCTGTTCAGTAGGAGTGCAAGAGACCTATTTATCAGGAAGGTGTGCAAGAGACCTGTTCAGCAGGAAGAAGTGTAAGAGACCTGTTCAGCAGGAAGAAGTGTAAGAGACCTGTTCAGCAGGAAGAAGTGTAAGAGACTCAACAAGAAGAAGTGCAACTTGAACAATGGCGAACCAGCAAGCAGCACCTGTGGTGGACATTAACATTCTAGCAGAGACGGTGACCAGATTAAGTAAACAAGTAGCGGCTTTGACAACTGCTATGGCCAATCAACAAGAGAGAAGACAAGAGCAACATCGTGGCAGAAGGGAAGATCAACCTCAACGGAGGAGAGAGGACTCACCCCCTCTGCGGATGGAAGCACAACGTCGCCAAAGAAGAGGTGATTCTGATTCAGATGATGAGCAAGAGATTGATGAGGAGTCTGAAGTTGGTGATCAAAACATTCATCATGATTATCGAGTCAAGGCTGATATTTCGTTGTTCTATGGAACAATGGGAATTGAAGAATTTCTCGATTGGCAAATTGAAGTTGACAGATTTTTTGATGTCATGGAGGTTCCGGAGAGCAAACAGGTAAAGATGGTGGCTATTAGATTGAAAAGTACAGCTGCAGTATGGTGGGATCGACTTGTAGCCCAACGACGAGCTCAACGCAAGAATCCTATACGAACTTGGAGACGCATGAGGCAATTGATGACAGAGAGATTCCTACCTGAAAATTATGAGCAGATCTTATACAGAATGTATATTGACTGTCATCAAGGAAGGAGAAGTGTAACAGAATACACTACAGAGTTCCTCCGACTTTCTGAACGCAATGAGTTGAAGGAGACAGAGAATCAGAAAGTGGCTCGTTACATCAGTGGACTCAAAGGATCTTTACAAGAAAAGATGGGAGATTGCAAACTGTTTGGACAGTGGCAGAGGCATCCAACTTAGCATTGAAAGCAGTATTGATGGAGAAGTCTCCAAGAAATTTTCAATCTTTTCAGAGGTTTCAACCACGTGAAGCGGTAGAGTCTGCAGGTAGTAAAGAAAAAGAGGTAACAAAGGAAGCATCTCCGGTGCATAAACCAACAACCTGTCCAAATGATTCAGGCAGGGTTCTGAGACCAAGAACCACAAATCCATATGCCAAACCAACGGGAGGAAAATGCTATCGTTGCGGCGGAGTAGGACATGTGTCAAACGTTTGTCCATCGAGAGACACTGTTGCAGTCGTCACTCAAATGCCTACTCACAGCGATGAAGAACAAGGAGTAGAAGATAATGATGAATACGCAGGTGTAGAGTGTGCTGAAGAAGAATCTGAAGAAAGAGTTAATGTTGTGTTGCAGAGAATCTTATTTTCAACAAAGCAGGAGGGACAACGTAAAAATTTGTTTAGAGCATACTGTTCTATAAAGAATAAATTGTGCAATCTAATAGTTGACAATGGGAGTACGGAGAACTTAGTTTCTCAGAAGTTGGTGAAGTACTTGAATTTACCTACAAAACCTCATGAGAAGCCATATTCATTGGGTTGGGTAAGTAAAGACAATCAAGTACGAGTATCATTAGTTTGCCAAGTTCTAATTTCGATTGGAAAACATTATCAAGAGAAAGTACAATGTGATGTTCTTGACATGGATGTTTGTCATGTTTTGCTTGGTCAACCATGGCAATACGACACTGACATAACCTACAGAGGTAGAGATAATGTATTATTGTTCACATGGAATTCACATAAGATTGCAATACCACAAGTTCTGAGTTTTAATAAATCAGCTGAAACTATGAAATCCAATTTTCTAGTGATGTCTGGAGATGAAAGCGAAATAATTGCTGATGTGAAAGAATCTGATTGTTTTTGTCCAATTGTAATCAAAGGATTACTCACTGCTCAAAACAGTGGAGAAGTCATTTCTGAAAATGTCAAAGAGATTCTTAGAGACTTTGAAGAGCTGATATCAGAAGAAATGCCAAGTAACCTTCCTCCGATGCGTGATATTCAACATCATATTGATTTGATTCCTGGAGCGAGTCTTCCTAACCTTCCTCACTATCGTATGAGTCCCAAAGAAAATGATTCTAAGGGAACAAAATCGAGGACTTGCTGAAGAAAGGTTTTATCAAAGAAAGTATGAGTCCGTGTGCAGTTCCCGTCCTTCTTGTGCCGAAGAAAGGAAACCAGTGGAGAATGTGTGTTGATAGTAGAGCTATCAACAAGATAACAATTAAGTATAGATTTCCAATTCCTCGTTTGGAAGATATGCTTGATGAGTTAGCAGGCTCCAATGTATTCTCAAAGATTGACTTGCGTAGTGGCTACCATCAAATCAGAATTCGTCCGGGTGATGAATGGAAGACAACATTCAAAAGTAAAGATGGATTGTATGAGTGGTTAGTCATGCCTTTCGGGTTATCCAACGCCCCCAGCACTTTCATGAGACTCATGAATCAAGTCTTACGACCTTTTATTGGATCATTCGTCGTTGTCTATTTTGATGACATTCTAATTTATAGCAAAAACGAAGAGGAACACTTGCAGCATTTGAGACAAGTTTTAAAGACGCTTCAAGAGAACAAGTTGTATGTCAATCTAAAGAAGTGCACTTTCTGTACCAATAAGTTATTGTTCTTGGGTTTTATAGTTGGAGAAGAGGGAATTCAAGTAGACGAGGAGAAAGTGCGTGCTATTCGCGATTGGCCGGTCCCAAAGTCAGTTACAGAAGTGCGGAGCTTTCATGGTTTATCCGCCTTTTACAGGAGATTTGTTCGTGACTTTAGCACTATCACCGCACCTATCACAGAATGTCTGAAGAAAGGAAAATTCCAATGGGTCCCGCACAAGAGGATAGCTTTGCACTGATCAAAGAAAAATTGTGTACGACACCTGTTTTAGCTTTACCTGATTTTGACAAGATATTCCAAGTGGAATGTGATGCTAGTGGAGTCGGCATTGGTGCTGTTTTATCTCAGGAGAAGAGACCAGTGGTTTTTTTCAGCGAGAAACTAAGTGATGCACACCAAAAATGGAGCACTTATGATCAAGAATTCTATGCTATTTATCGAGCCTTGAGGCAATGGGAGCATTATTTGATTCAACGAGAATTCATTCTTTTCACGGATCATCAAGCATTGAAGTTCCTCCACAACCAAAAAGTAATCAATAAGATGCATGCTCGTTGGGTTAGTTTCTTGCTAAAGTTTCCTTTCATCATTCAACACAAGTCTGGAGTGAAAAATACAGTAGCTGATGCATTGAGCAGAATAGCCTCCTTACTTGTTACGTTGTCACAAGAAATTGTGGGATTTGAAGTGCTAAAAGAATTATATGAAGAGGATCCCGACTTCAAAGAAGTGTGGACAAAATGCAAAGTTCAACATCCTTGTATTGATTTTCATATCAAAGATGGTTATCTTTTTAAAGGAAATCAACTATGTATTCCAAGTTCTTCATTGCGTGAGAAGTTGATACGAGATTTGCATGGTGGAGGACTAAGTGGTCATTGGGGAGAGACAAAACCATCGCTAGTCTGGAACAACGGTACTATTGGCCACAACTGAAGAAAGATGCAACCACTATTGTCAAGAAATGCTACATATGTCAAGTATCTAAAGGACAATCTCAGAACACTGGCCTCTATATGCCTTTACCTGTTCCTGATGATATTTGGCAAGATCTATCAATGGATTTTGTGTTGGGGTTGCCTAAGACACAATGAGGCGTTGACTCTGTATTCGTCGTGGTTGATAGATTTTCGAAGATGTCACATTTCATTGCTTGCAAGAAGACTTCTGATGCCTCTAATATTGCAAAATTATTTTTCAAAGAAGTTGTTCGTTTGCATGGAGTTCCCAAATCCATCACATCGGATCGTGACACGAAATTTTTATCTCATTTTTGGATTACACTATGGAGGATGTTTGGAACAACACTCAACAGAAGTTCTACGGCACACCCTCAGACAGATGGTCAAACAGAGGTGAGAAATAGGACATTGGGGAATATGATTCGCAGCATTTGTGGTGACAAGCCTAAGCAGTGGGATTTGGCTTTACCTCAAATAGAGTTTGCTTACAACAGTGCAATACACTCAGCTACTGGACGATCACCCTTTTCGATTGTTTATACATCCATCCCCAATCATGTTGTTGATTTACTAAAGCTGCAAAAAGGTCATGAAATTAGTGTGGCAGCAGAAAAGATGGCTAAGGAGGTACAATATGTTAAAGAAGAAGTCAAAGCAAAGTTAGAAGCTGCGGGCCAAAGAAATAAGGCAGCTGCAGATAAAAGACGTCGAGCGAAGTTGTTTAAATTTGGAGATGATGTTATGGTATTTCTGCGGAAGGAGAGATTTCCGGTCGGAACTTACAAGAAGCTGCAACCTAAGAAGTATGGACCATTCAAAATCTTGAGAAAAATTAATGATAATGCTTACGTGGTGGGACTGCCTGATTCGATGAACATTTCCAACACCTTTAATGTTGCTGATATCTATGATTATCATGCCAATGAAGCTCTATATCCAGAAGAGAACTCGGGGTCGAGTTCTTCATAAGAGAGAGAGACTGATAAGGGGCTCAAGCCCAAGTTTTTTAAATCATAAAATTGTCCCACATCTCCTTTTTGTTTAGTAAAGCTAGACTAGATTTCATATAAATAACTAGTCTGCTTCCATGTATTTTTCATCTTTTGAATCAATAAAATCTTGAGTTTTACTCGGTTTATATCTGGTTTATCCAATATTGATTTGTGAATTTTTCGCTTGACAATTTACGCGGGCTTCCGCTACGTCAATGTCTTACCATCCTACGAAAAATGATTGGTCTTTCTAGAACTTTATCCAATAAATATATTATTAAGTATTAAAGTAAAATAGGATTTTAAGTAATTATGATTAATGTTGAGAGTAGTTTAGAGAAGTGAATTGTGAACTAAAAAAATATGATGTCTTAATGTAAAAGAGGAATTTTTCAAATATCTACTCATTCTTTTACATAGCCTCAATTATAATGTCACTGACTTCATTTTGTTTTGTTATTGTCTTGTTCTGTGTCTTCTTGCCATTTAGAAATTTGATGAGTTCTTGAAGAGCCAATTCAGGATCATTACTCTTCATCAGCTCTCCAGCAACTTCAGCTGGTGTTGTGTCCACCTCCTCCAACAGCTGCTCAATACTCTGAAACAATCTGTGTTCTTCTGTGTCCAAGTAATTCAGAGCCAACTGCTTAAATGCCGAAAAGCGACAATATGACATGAGAATGTGCATGTCCATTCGCCCTGGTCGTAACAAAGCTGGATCGAGCTTCTCTTTGTGATTCGTGGTGAACACGATGATCCGCTCATCCCCGCATGAAGACCATAGGCCATCGATGAAGTTAAGTAGTCCGGACAACGTTACCTTATTCTCATTTGGCTCATTTCTACTTGATGTCTTTGTATCTGATTCTCCCACTGGCAATGCATCTCTATTTTGTAGCTCAATGTTGCAGTCAATGTCTTCAACGACCAATATGGATTTATTTGTCATGTTGAGCAACAATGTCCTCAAATCCGAGTTGCAGTCAACATCAGTTAAATCCAAGTCATAGATGTCGCTCGATTTGCCCGTTCCTGGAGGACCGTATAATAAGTAGCCTCGCTTCCAAGCCTTCCCGATCTTTCTGTAGAACTCTTTTCTATTAATAAAGCTGTCCAAATCCTCGATAACAGATCGCTTAAGCTCCGTATCCAATGCTAATGTCTCAAAACTCATTGGGTGATCAAGATTGAGTGTTTCGGAATTCCATCTACCATAGTTGACTGAATGCAGAGTTATAACCTTGGATTGGTGTTTCAATGTTTCAGATGTTTCCATAATGTTAGGTAGGTAGGAGTTAAGGATCACATCTTTGTGTTTTTTAGGAAATGTGAGCTCGTACGATCTGACTTCCGATCTTAACGTAGAGTTGAGGTCTCCGCGGCTGTGGCCGTGGTCAGCGGCTGCTTCGACGGTGACACACACTAGCTTCCATTTCACTTGAATGGTGTTAAACACATCAACCATTTCTTCATTCCTGTCAATGGAGGTTGTCAGAGTTTTGTCCTTCTCGCATTTTCCAACTCTGATTCTACCTGCTGACGCGTTAAGCTTCGTGCCTAGGTAAACATGAGCAGCTTCGAATACTTGGTTTAGAGTGAATCCTTGAAACTCTTCGATTACAAAAGTGACATGAGTTGAAAAGTGGCGAGACACCTCTTGGATTTTGGAGGAGAAGAGTTCGCGGAGTTGGTCTGGGATGAAATCGTTAATGATAGTTCGAGCAAGCATGGCTGAGGCTGCTATTGAGGCTGCCGCGGTTAAGATTGCTTTGGGGTTCATACCTCGCCGTTTGATGGTTGCCATTTTGTTAGTTTTGGAGTATGAAAATGCAGTTGAGATGAAAACAATGATAAATGCTGGAATGTCTCTATGATTTTACAGGGCAAGGGTAAAGATACCCGGGAGATAATCAAATATTTATGAGATTATGGGACATGATCTAAATCGTTAATTTCTAATCATTCAAATAGATGAAATTAAAAGTAAAATACCTTCAAATCCATCTGTCCCGTGTTTTTCGCAAATCCAGCCACCAACTTGAATGAAAACTAATTTTAATCTAAACCGTCGGATTAATCAAATCAACAATTGATATTTTATTTTTTTTTTTCTAAATATTTAATGACCTTCTAAAACTTAATTTGCAATAGAATAACAATCTATTTTAAGGCTATTCTTTTTTTATGTTACTTTGATGACTTTTCAGCACTTGTTAATTTGAAAAGTAGAGGGAGTCTTCAGCCTTGGACAACACGGTTTGACTAAAATCAAACTCAGAATTTATGTTATTACTTTGACTTGGTCTTGTAGTGCATGCCACGTTTGATATGTTTTTTGTACTCTTTTGATCAATAATGTTCGGTTTAGTTTAGAAACAAGATTCTCCAAGCATTTGATAAGGCAGTGCAGCAACCAACTACAGTTGACGAACAGCAAATGGCATTGTAAAAGAGTACCTCCCACGTTTATAACTCACATGGGTTGGATTGCAAATTTAATTCAACCAATGACGTGCGAGCTACAATATATACAAGCTGTCGACTGGAAGCCTTGGTTAAATAAATAGAAAATGGACAGTGTGGAGGCCTAAGTGAGGGCATATGCATCGCGGTTAAGATTGTCGAGGCTGTGTTGGAAGAGATGGTGAAGTGAGGACGTCTGTTTTGCAAGATTGACTGAAAGGGTTTTCGTGATTGGTGATCGCGGGGTGCGTATCTTACACGCATAATAAAAAATCCTAGTTAGACTTGTAGACAATTATTAATTTTTAATCATCTAACAATTGATATTGATAATCGTCAATCCTCAACCGTTCTGCGTTTTTCGCTAATATATTACTAAATCAATCCTCAATTGTTAGATTCATCAAATCAATGACTAAGTTATTGTCTCAATGTTTCACAAAAAACTAAATGTCCTCTTAGAACTCAACCCTAATTTAAGTTTCAAAATAATTAATAAATAAATTTAAATTTATAAAATATATTTCAAATTAAAATGTAAATATTTTAAAAGATTTTTACTGACATTGAAAATACAACTCAAAATTTAAATATAAAATACATAACTCGATATTCAAATACGACACAAACAACTTGAAATTGAAATAAGAAATTGAAATAAAACACACAATCTGACACTCAAATATTTGAATTTTGTTCTCCTGTCTCCATGAACAATTATGTTATATCAAATCATTTTGAAGTTCCGTGTGATTAAAGCGGATTTAAGATTTGTTCGACGTTCTTCAAACGTTTGAAATTGTTGAGTTCGTTGAACAAGATCATGAAACATTTTGATTGTCTTTATGTTCAGTTGGACCATCATATACTGTAAATGCATTATATAGATCATATGAATCTTCTTCGTAAACTTCTACGAATTCATTCTCAACAATTTGTAAAAAATATTATTTTTTAATTGTGAATAGCAATAGGAGGTTCTCCGAAAAACTATCAAGGATGTGTAAAAATGAAAATTTATATTGTTTTTAATCTTGAATAGTAATAGGAGGGTCAAAAGTGGTCAAGCTCTATTTTAATCAAGTTTATATCTAAGGATCTAGGCTTAAATATGATCATATACCAAAAGTAGACAAAGGGCCCAAATATAATAAAAAATATAGAAGAAGTCTGAAGTTAGGGATTGAACTTGACCCCGTTAGGCGTCGAGCCTCAGTTCCTCTTAAACCCTGACCGATTGTAAGCAATAACCTTTAGAAAATAAAAAAATTATAGGTTCTCCAAAGGATTTGACCTTGCGCTTAGGCATTGACCGCCCACTCTCTATGTTGGGCCTAGTCCGATGTCTCATTTATATACTCTACTAGTAAATCGAACTTACGTCACCCGCAATCAAGACATAACCAATTATCAAGTCAGCTATTACATTATTTTTTATTTAATTTTAACAATTATATATATTTCTCAAAATTGACTATCACAACCGGATTTGTATGGTTTGAACTTCAAGTGTTAACTTCTGAGAAATATACGTAAATTTTTACTATTAAATTCACATGTTGCTTCTTGAATTCCGTCTTAAGGTTGAATAAAAATCTGAACTGAGATTTGAGGAGATGTGGTTACGAGACAAGTCATTTAATAATTTGATGAGGGACAGATGGTGGTGATTGGGTGATAAAAATTCTAGCATTTCTGAAAAACTTTACTACCTTGTGAGTTGACGAATTGGAACAAATCGTCTTTCGAAAATGTTGGTGGTCAAATCAGTTCTTTGAAGTATAAATTAGAACGATTCAAAATTGCCATAGTTACCCTGAGATCGTTGATCAAGAGAGTAGAGTTATTGAACAATTGAACGAGTGGTTTATTAGAGAAGAAATTTTGTGAAAACAACGGTCCATATTCAGTGGCTCAAGGATGGTGATCTTATCTCTAAACATTTTATCAAAGAGCAAATGCTAGGCGTCGTGGTAATATTATATCACATTGTACTGTAACTGTCGTATGGTTGAATCTGAAGCGAAAATAGTTAATTAATTTTCTAACATTTTTTGATAATTTCATTAATTACTTGCACCCCCAATGACAAAACACCTCCCTCAAAATCCCTCTTTCTTCCAATTATACCCTCCTCTCATTTTATCTACTTTTCTTTTTCATACTTACTTATATTATAATAATTTCATTTAGTTTTTAATGTAGTATATTTATAACATTTCTGATATTTTATATTTTATTTAACTATATATTATACAAATTAGAACATAAAATTATTTAAAATCTGCATAAATATAAAAATGTCATACTTTTATGTATTTTGTTTATTTTAATTTATGAACTCAAATGCATGCGAATTTTACAAAATTGGACATGTTGGAAACCACTTCATTCAACTTTTTTTACACCCATATCATCCGGTGCCACCTATTCCAACATGGTGGTGGGAATATTCATCGCATGAAGCTAGAGGGTAGGCATCTTCATATCAGACACGTATTAATCTATGGAATGATATAACGGGTTCGGGGCCTCCAGGAACAACATTTGGACGAAATATTGATTAGAAATGACTACTTTTTATGTATATATTTTTAAGTATTGTTGAATGTTTTTTTAAGTATTGTGGTCAAGAAATTACTAATAGTTTGACCGCTTTTATGTTTTATTTGACTAGTATATGAATGTTAATGTTAATTATATTTTTGTTGATTTTTTAAAGTATTTAAAAATTGCAACAATATTTAATAATTAAAATAATATAAAAAATTAGAATTAAAAATATTAACATGTAATACAATTAAACAAGGTACAAATAAGTAAATAACTTAAGAATAATTATGATTTGAATGAAGGATAAAATGGTAAACTTGTTGTGGGTGTTTTGTCTTTGGGGTGGGAGTAACAACTCCCTTTCTAATTATGAGCTTATTGATGTTGAGTTGGCGATAATTCAACCAAGGGTATGCATAATTCATTTCTTACCGGTCCCATATTTTTGTCAACAGGTTCTCTTCACTATTCTTTCAAAAGAATTGGAGTTCAATTAAGGATGATTTTGTTCAGGATGCGCTTAATTTTTTGAATCATGAAAATCTTGATCCTTCTTTGAATCTAACAACTATTGTCATGATTCCTAAGGTTAAAGATGCAGAGAGAGTTCAGTATTACAGACTAATAAGTTTGTGCAAGGTTATGGTGACAGCGGGTCATTGTGCACTGCAAATCTAAATTTATAATCCTACTCAAAACTAGTATAGCAATAAGCAGGGTCGAACCCAAGGGAAAGTAATCTAGTCTAAGAGTTATGCTACAACTAATCCTACTCCTATCAGGGGATTTTTGAAGGTTTGTTTGTAACTACAACTAAAAGTACTAATAAAAGAAAATCACAGTTCAGGGAATCTCGTTACAACCAGTAATCATAGACCAGACATGCATCAATCTAGTAAATTATAATTGTTCTAATTAGATAATCCCACTAGGGTTGTTACCCAATTCTAGTTCTATCCTCTATCACCCGCTAGAGTCTCAAGAAGATAGTAACAATAACCTAATCAAACTACCACAATAGCTCCACTGCTAGGCTTTACTACTATGTCAATCCAATTAGATATCATGCAATTGCTATAAATCTAATTTCACCGCTAGGCTAGGTCAAGCAAATAACAAAGCATGCAATACATAATAAGAACATAATTCACTATATTAAAACATGCTATTCAATGGTCTCATACAAAGTTGCAACTAAATTCCCCAAACTGGGAATTAGCTGCTACTACAAAACATTAAGGGTTTTTAAGCGATAACCACCCGTTCAATACCAATTTTTTGACAAAACCACCCTCTCAAATTTTTTTTTGACTTAACCACCCATTAATTTTGAAACTATTAATTTTGACACCCAAATACTGTTCCGACGACTTATTCCGGTAAAATTGACGTTGACTTCGTTGACTCACAATTTTTTTGTCGAAAACCACCCCTTCAATACCTAATTTTTGACAAAACCACCCTCTCAAAAAAAATTTGAGTTAACCACCCACTAATTTGAGAACTATTAAATCTGACACCCAATCTAACTATTAATTTTTATTTAATGACCAATAATTAAGTTTGAATATCCTATCTCAACCAATCCATTTTTATATAACTTCAAATTAATATAAGTTAATGACCAATCCATTAATCAACGTTTAACATTAAGTCTTTCCGTCTCACAAAATTAAAATGTCCAAAAAGCGTTGATTAAATTGACTTTTAATTAAATTGGGTGGTTGAATTAGCAAGAAATATGGAGTGGTTATATTTGACGATTGTTTCGAGAAACACGTTCAAGTAAAAATTAATAGTTAGATTAATGGATTGGTCATTAACTTATATTAATTCGAAGTTATATAAAAATGGATTGGTTGAGATAGGATATTCAAACTTAATTATTGGTCATTAAATAAAAATTAATAGTTAGATTGGGTGTCAAATTTGTTAGTTCTCAAATTAGTGGGTGGTTAACTCAATTTTTTTTTTGAGAGGGTGGTTTTGTCAAAAATTAGGTATTGAAGGGGTGGTTTTCGACAAAAAAATTGTGAGTCAACGAAGTCAACGTCAATTTTACCGGAATAAGTCGTCGGAACAGTATTTGGGTGTCAAAATTAATAGTTTCAAAATTAATGGGTGGTTAAGTCAAAAATTTTTTTTTTGAGAGGGTGGTTTTGTCAAAAAATTGGTATTGAACGGGTGGTTATCGCTTAAAAACTCAAACATTAATCTAAAACTGATTTTGAAGAGGTAACTTTGTTTGTGGCCGTCCAGGCTCTTTTATGAATTAGGGTTAACACCCTATTTATAATAGCTGATGAAGTTGCTGAACTGGGCTGGGCCTGACAGATCCGCAGACCCTAAAGAAATTATTGTCCGCGGACCCTTACGAATTAATTTAATTCTTCAGCGTCCGTGGATTAATTCTTTAGCGGCCATGGCTGACGTCATCATGATGTCATCCAGCTTTTTCTTCGTTTCGTGCTCCGAATTCGTCTAGAATTGCTCGATAAGCGTGTAAAATCTCCATTTCACTCCAAATACGCCTACAACAAGGTAATATTTTATAAAATAAAGCATATAAGAATAATGGAAATAAGAAAATGATGGATCGTATAGATACGCTCCATCATATGGCCCGGATAATTTCGAAGGTGATGACTAATCGTTTGTTGGTGGTCATTATGAGGTAATCTCACCTTCTCAGGCTGCTTTTATTAAGGGGCACATTATTTTAGATAATGTGATTATTGCAAATGAACTTTCACATTTTATAAAGACGAAGAATAATGGCAATTTTGTGTGAGGTCTCTTAAGCTTGACATGTCGAAAGCGTATGATTGAGTTGAATGAGTTTTCTAGAAAAGATTTTGTCCCTATTTGGTTTCCCCAAAGAATGGATTAATAGTGTGTCCTACCAAGTTAGGATTAATGGAACTTTAGGAAAACAATTTGTTCCCAATTTGTTTCTAGAAAGGGAGATCCAATCGCCCCATATCTATTCATTATTATCACTGAATGGTTATTTGCATGATTGCATGTCTTACACTATTTTGGATTGATTGTAGGAATTAGAGTTAAAAGATTTGCACATGATGTTACACTCTTATTTTTGCGAATGATTGCACTATATTTTTTAAAGTTTCAGAGATTGTCTGCATTGACCCTTGAAAAGGAGTTATATTGTATAAGGATATTTCAGAGCATATGATTAATTTCGATAAATCAGAGCTTGTTCTAAGCGATAAAACAATCAAGACTTAAGAAATAAAATTATTGATATTTTACAGGTTCATGTATGTGACTAAATTTTGTAAGTATTTAGGCTTACCTGTTCATTCTAGTCATGATAAAGAGCTCTATTTTCAGATTGATTCTAGAGTGAATTGAAAAAAAGATTCTTCTTGGGCTATCTGTTGACTATCCACTAGTGGGAGTGAAATTTAATAAAATCAGTTCATAACGTTTTCCCGGTATATGCTATGCAATGTTTAATGATCTCAAGAGGGTTTTTAAAAAATTTCTTCTTTAGTTCTGAAATTTTGGTGGAGTAACTCTGCTGATAGTTGGGGCATGCATTGTGTTAGTAGCCAAACTTTATTTGAAAAGAAAGAAATGGGTGGACTAGGATTTAAAGATTTCTTTCATCTGAATAGATCTTTGGATGCCAAGCGGGCTTGGAAAACTGTTTCTGTTCACGATAACCTTGTTAGTAAATTGATTAGATGTTAATATTTTCCAAACTATGAATCTGAATATGCTTAGCTTGGTTATAGACCCTCAAATTTTTGGTGAAGCATTCTTTCAGTACGTGATATTGTTATATCAGGATCTTAACGAAATGGTGATGGAAGGAATAGGAGATGGATGCTGAATTTTAATAGCCATTTTGACATGAAGTCAGCTTATGATGTTTCAAGGAAGTTGGATGTAAATATTGCTAGTTGTGATCCACAATAGTCATCCTTGATATACTTGCAAGGATTTTGGAGGTTTTTGCAACCTACAAGTTCCAAGGAAAGTAATCCTTTTTGGATGGAAGTTGTATCATGATGCATTGCTCACTGGATCTCTTTTAATTATGCGTCAGGTTTGTAGGCAATGTGGTTGTGTTTTGTGTAAATATGGAGTGTAAACTCTGGTTCACCTTTTTATGCATTGTCGGTGATCATCTACTGTTTGGAATCAGACTGGATTGCGGGGAATTTCTAATGTTTCTAGAGGATCTTCTATGACTAATGTGCTTTATTGTTGTTATACTTCCTTATGTTAGTCTCAGTTCTGTCTGGTATTAATTGTTTGTTGGCTACTTTGGTATAATAGGAATAGGGTTAATCATTGAGAAGTTCTCTGGTCTCCGTCTGCGGTGGTGTTTAAAGCTAAAAGGTTACTGAAAGACTTTTTACAAGAAAACATGTTTATAGGACCTTTGAGAATTCGGCTAGTCTTGAATAGAGTACACTTTCAAAGAATGTGTTTAAAATCAATTGTGATGGATTGTTTTGTCCAGAAAATGGTTAGGCTGGGATTGCAGTGGTTTTTAGAGATTCTAAAGGAGTTATTGGCAGTGCTCAAGTGTGATTTTGGTCGCAGTGTGAAAAGGCTTTGTAGGCTGAACTTAGAGATTTCTGTGAAGAAGTTCAATTGGTTGTTAATGAAGGATATTCAATGTTCATTTTTAGAAAAAAATTATTAATGTTTTGTCCATCATTCTTAGTTATATGGATCATGATGTTGTGCTAAACAATGATATTCGTGATTGTCGATGGTTTCTGCTTTGACATTTGGAGTGGGATGCTCGAGTTATAAGGAGGGAGGCAATTTTTTGCAGATGTAATGGCTAAGAAAGAGAGGACATGTTTTTTAACCTAGAATTCATCTATTGCATGTCCGATGTTTGTTCAAGATTTGCATTTTGTGCTCTCGTTCTTGCTTTTATATAAAAAATATAAACTATTACAAATTATTTCCAAATGCACTTTAAATCGGGTTTATGAACAAGTTGATAATTTAATTAATAATTATATAAGCATATTGACACTTAGCTCAATTTTGTATTTGACATTGAAACTGGGCAATTATTTCTGATTCTGACGTGTTGATGATATGTGTCACGAAGTTTAGACACAGCTAGATTTGTCACAATAGATAGCAAATGCTATAAATAAATGAGACACAATAAAAGTAATACAGTTCGGCTTCCAAAAGCTTAGGGGGATTCTCCAATCCCGTGAAAATAAATTCACAAATAAAAGGCTTGAGTAAAGAGACTGTTTGGGGATGAGCCTTTTCTGCAAGAGTTTGGGGATGTGTTTCAAGAGTCACTACCATCCAAACTCCCACATTGGCGTGATATTCAGCATTAGAATGATTTGGCTCTAGGTGTTTCCTTATAAAATCAATTTTATATCGAATGACTCTAAAGGAATTAGAAGAGCTGCAAAGACACGTTGAGGAGCTACTGTCTAAAGGTCACATCTGATAAAGTTGCAGTCCTTGTGTCGTCCCTATGCTCCCAAACCTAAAGAAAGATGGACCTGGATAATCTGTGTGGATAGTTGCGCGATCAACAATATTTGAGTGAGTTATCAATTTCCCATTACATGCTTTGATGATTTGTTTGATAAATTGAGCGGTGCTTGTATATTCAACAAGTTAGACTTGAAGATCGATCATCATTAGATTCGAATTCGGCCAGATGATGAATGAAAGACTTCATTTAAGAGGCGCGAGGCCTGTACGAGTGGGTGGAGATATCGTTTGGCCTATTTAACGCAACCATCACCTTTATGCGTGTCATGAATCAGGCTTTGCATTCCTTTATTTGGAAAGCTATTATTTTTTACTTTGTGTATTTAGATCATTTGCGAGAGGTGTTGCGACGAGAAAAGCTCTTTACTGCCATGGAAAAGAGCACCTTCTACACTGAGTTGGTGACCATTTTGGGATATGCTGAGTTGGTGACCATTTTGAGCACCTTCAAGCAAATCCAAATAAGATTGTTGTATCAAGTAGTAGCCACGACTAGGGATGCACAACCGGTCCTGACCGGACCGGACCGGACCGGATAATTACGGTCCGGTCCGGATCGGTGGACCGTAAATTTTTGAAAATGAGGACCGTGGACCGGGACCGGACCGTTACGGACCGGTCCAATTACGGTCCGGTCCGGGTTTGGACCGTAAACCCGTAATTATTATTTTTATTTAATTTTAAATTAAAAAAATTAATTAAAAAATCAAAATAATATATATTTTTAACTTTATATACATTTTGTTAAATATTTTCAGGAATATTTAGGTCTTTTTTTATTTTTTATTGATATATATTTATTTTTTATGATATATTTTTTAATATTTTATATTTATTTAATTTATATTACGGTCCGGACCGGACCGGACCGTAAATCTCTTGGACCGGACCAGACCGTAACCCGTAAATCTCAAATTTTATGGACCGTGGACCGGATCGTAATTAGACCGGGACCGGACCGGTTACGGTCCGGTCCAATTTTGTGCATCCCTAGCCACGACCAAATACCATAACCAAGGCACAAAGCTTTCATGGATTGGCCTCCTTCTATTGCTACTTCATTCTTTACTTCAGCGGTATGATGACACAAATCACGAGTTGCAAGAAGGGCATCAAGTTTATATGGGCTGATGATGCAGAGGTTGTTTATAGAAATCAAGCGACGGTTAACCTCAACTCTGATCTTGGTTCTCCCAGATTTAACCCATCCCTTCAAGCTTCATTGTGATGAGTCAAACTAAGAATCGATGTTGTCTTTAATTAAACGGGCAAACATGTTGCTTACTTCATCGAGAAAATGTTGCATTTCATTAACTTTGATATGAAGTTCCGTGTTGTTGTTCAGGCAGTATAACATTGGCATCACTGTCAATTTTAGCATGATTATGTTTTGTATACTAATCAAGATTCACTGAAACATTTGGGCAGGAAAGACAAAGTCTCACATAGACATGCATCTTGGCTTTCATACATGCAACAATTTACATTAGTGATAAAACAAAAGTTAAAAATCACCGATGGAGTTGTAGATGCATTGAGTCGGATGCATACTTTGGTTGCTGAATCGTGAATTAAGGTACCTAATTTTGAGTCGTTTCTGGACTTATAAGTTACAAACCTTTCTTTTCTTGGATAATAACTCAGCTTTAGTAGGGCAATGCTTCATCAGACTTCGTAGCTAAGAATGGGTTTATGTTACACGATACTTTCTGTGTTTCAGGTTGTAGCCTCTTCCTCTAGTTGATTTAAGAGTTGCATAGCAGAGACATGTAGATCAGGATCACACATTTTAACTCCGTATACCACTATCCATCAATGTGCTGAGAGGTGGACATATTTGTCCAGCGTTGTCGTGTAGTCCAATTTCCGAAGGGAGCAACGATCAAAACAGGACTCTACATGCCGCTGCCTATTCCAAATGGCTATGTCCGACACTAAATGGATTTTGTCCTTGGCTTTCTACGTACTTAGCATGGTGCAGATTCCGTTTGTGTGTGAGTTCTTTGGTTTTTGAAGATGGTGCATTTCATTCCGTGCAAGCGCACCACGCTCGTAGTACATGTTGTGGTATTATTCATTAAAGAAATTTAGTGCCTTCATGGAGTTTCAGCGTCTATCATGCCAAACGAGGACACCATTTGTCCATCACTTTTAGTGCAACTTGTTGTGTATTGTGAACACGTGTCTGAACTCTAACAATGCATATCATTCTTAAACCGATGGGTGAGGTGGTAAATAGATCATCGGGTAACTTGTTACGCAGCCTGGTTGGGGATCATCCGAAGTCGGGGGATCTAAAGTTGCTTAAGTTGAGTTCGCACACAATAATGTCGTCAACTGGGCAACGAGATTCAGTCTGTTTCGGGTGGTTTATAGAGTTCAACCCAAGAGGATCATTGGATTTGCCTGTGCTTTCCATTAAAGAGCGACCGTGTGGGACTGTCGAAGACCTTATGGACTAGATTATGCAGACTCACGGAATAATCTTGTTGTCGTCACATAAAATATAATGCTCGTGATAATTTAAGCGACGATCTCTGGAGTTTGATGTCAAAGATTTTGTATGGGCCGTCTTCACAAAGGATTGATACTCAGCCTAGAAGTACAACAAACTTGTAGTGCGTAAAATTGGTCTAGTCGAGATCGTTGAGGAGATTAACCAAAATGCTAATCATTTACGCTTGTTTGTCATGTTCAGACTTCAGATGTGTTTAGTGTCAAACATTTAATTTCGTTTCATGCTGATTTATCGGATGAGGATACGGATGCAGATTCAAGTACGAATCTCCCTTACCTTGGGGGTATGATGCAGAGCAATTAACGCCTCGATTTGTGTCATATAGTAAGGATTGTGCACGTTAGCTGGAGTGTCATAGAGTCTGATTGGATCGTGTAATATCTTATTTGCAGAGAATGACGACGCGATAAGGAGTCACGAGCAAAACTAAGGCCTTTTGACCCATCCAACACGTTTTCTATTTTATTTTGAATTTCTAAGTTTTAGAATAGTTTAGATAACTTTCCTAATTTTGTTTTAGATATAATTTTTAATTTCAGTTGGCTTAGATTTATTTTTATCTTTACAAAGTCGGTTATGATTATATTTCTTTTTTTCAAAATTTTACAATTTGTTTGTTATATAAACAAGTTCAAGGGAGAGGAGAATCGATTTGTGAAATATGACCTATTATAAAAGTTGTCATCTGTAATTAACTCTAATAAAAAACAAATTTCTCTACGTGTTTGTAATTCGAGCCCACAGTTACGAATTCAAGTTATTCATCCGGCTTGCCCACATGTGCTGCTTCGGGATGTATATGAGCGCTCCTCTCTATTTGATAGACATCATCTAAAAATACTTCGACTTTCTTAATGTGGATATCTCACTTAGCGAATTCAGAACTTCTCTGTACCCGCATCTTGATTGCAAGTTTTTGACTTCTCGTGGCTCCAGATATTCTTTTAATAAAAAAATCCAACTTGTGCACAATCAGTTTTATATTTAGTTTCTTAAAAATTCGCATTACCAATACCATGTCACTCATTGTGGTCTAAACCATAATATTTACATATAATGTTCATCTACAAGTATTTCTAATTAAGATAAAAGTATCAAGCTCTGAAATTAGTTAAAACTAAGGGTTAATTGCAGAAAATCACTTTCATAATAGGTGATATTCCACAACAATATTCTTATATTGTAATATTCTATTGAACCACTTTTATAAGCACCTCTATTAGCAATTCAACGTCCCTGACAACTAAGAGATGGTCATTGCTAACGGAAGTGATTATAGAGGTGGTGAAGTGAAAAACCATTTATTATATTGTGAGTGTATTATAAAAATGATATTATTAGATGATAAATTAGTAACGGAGATGGTTCAATGCAATATTATAATATAAAGATAGTGTCGTAGAATATCATCTATTATGAGGATGGTTTTCTACCATTAACCCTAAACTTAAACAAGCTAATCAAGTTGAATATCATCTATTATGAGGATGGCTCATTCTTCTCTCTCATACGCTCCCCCTTCTCTCTCATACGCTCCCCTTTCTCTCCTAGGGTTTAGAAAGCTTGCCGCCGTCTTGGGTAGGGAAGTGATCCCTCTCACGAGGAGGTCCTTCCTCTGCCCTGGGCTTTCTTTTTCCTTCCATCGGCTCCGGCTTGTGGAGTTTTCCTCCGCCGTCTTGTTCGACGCATTTTCTCTGTTGATTTAGTTGTGCACCGGTCAGGCTTCAGATCTGTGGTTGCGGTCGTGCTGGTTGCTTCAGATCTGTGTTGGCGGTTGTGTTGGTGACGGATGGTGCGCGTGATAGGGGATCAGCTGATGCGGCTGGTCCATCCGGGACTGCCTCTCTCTCCAAGCTGCCGATCTGCTGCATCTGCCGCGCCAGGCTTCTGCTCATGGTGCTTCTTCTGCGGACTGCTCATATATGGGTGGCGGTAGGTTTATGGTGACGGTACCGGTCTCGGTCTGAGCTTCAGCTGCCTTTAACGAGACTCTCCAGATGTTGTGTAGTCTCCGTGTCTTTGTCCCATTAGTTACGCTTCAATTATGCGCTTATCTCTATCCTTTATATTGAAATGTACGACTTTGAATCAAAAAAAGTTGAACATGATTCAACCTGACTTGAAGGTAATTGGATCGAACTCGAACTGGTATAATTTTATTTAAACCAAGCTTAAATAACCTCATACTCACTTGACTTGTTTGCACACTGTTTGTATTTTTTTGTTTCCTTGTTTAACTTAGTGAAGGAGAGACATTCGGCCATTCACTCAGACTTGTCTTTAACCACATTCATACTTGTCTACTTTCTGAAAAACAAATCTTTACATTACATGAAACTTTAGCAACTTCCAAAATATCAATATAATACCTTATGCTCTAGTCTGCCAAAGATACACAGCCACTACTCTGTCTCTAATCATCAAAGAGCTTCAATCCTCGCAACTGAAAAACAAATCGAACCAAGCAATAGAGAACTTGATCCTGTGATGCCCGTGCCCTGTTCTTCTATGCTAGCGAGTATATACTCTAAACGTTGAGAAAATCCAAAATGATTATATATAAGATCTTAGCAAATAACTACATTTTACATATTTTTGGTGCATTGTTACATCTTCTTGTGGTCAGCTACTCTTGGAAGTTCCTGTGGATCTTGTAATAGTAAGATATCTGTCATGACTGTCCTCGCTTTCTAGCAAGACATATCAAGTGTGCACCAGCAACACTGCTGTTTAATCTTGAAACAGAGTGAGATGCATTAAATTAGGAAACAGCTAATAGACTCTGCGTCTTAACAAACCGTCTATATGATATATATATCTTGCTGAAAATATGTAGTAGGTTGGCCAAATGACAAGAAAGAATGAAGGCTTACTGTCACAAGATGTTGTATGTCTGAACCGATTTAGACCACGCATTCCATCGAACTTGCTGTTATAGTAGTTCATATGTTGTTCTTTTTTCATTTCAGTTTTAGCATTGCACAAGGCTTCAGCAATTTGTTTGTCTTTTGGAAGCTCCACCTTCAAAACCTCATAGTCCGCAACAGCATGCGCCCAATGCCCCATCTGCGTAAAACAAACTAGTAAAATCAACCAGGCAATCATTCTTAACCAAGCTAGCCATGTATGCTTCTTATCTTACCCTTTTATTTGCCAAGGCCCTCCTTAGCAGTGCCTTGATATACTTAGGATTTGTACGAAGAGCGCGAGTGCAGTCTTCAATAGCCTGCTCCCATTTACCCATTTTGATCCAGCAAGCAGCTTTGTTACAGTAAACAACCGGATTATTTTCATCAATGTTTAGGCATTCATCATACAGTGTCAAAGCTGCATTGCATCTTCCAGCAATATAGTGTCCATTTGCAGATGTTCGGATAGCGTCCATCTTTCTCAACGAGGTAAGGTATTCCTCTATTTCAGCACTTCTAGGATTTATTCTATTAGCTTTTTCAGCTGCTGTAATTGCTTCCTGAAACCTGCATGAATCCAGCAAGTAAGAAGTGCCAATTAGTATTTTGTATCGAAATTATAATCAATGAAATGAGAAGTTACACAATTTATCACCTTCCATTTGCTATCTCAGTCTGAGCTTGCACAAAAGAGTAGTAAGCTTCAGAAAACATGCCAAAGAACAAGGCCTGAGACGATGAGACGGTGACTGGCGAATACTTGGGCATGTTGAGTAGATTAATTTTCTTATCATACAACTGATTGAGCTTCAAGATGGCCTCTACTTTGCAGGCCAGTAGCTGTATGATTCAGTTACATGAAAATCAATTGAAAGAAGCCAAAATACATGCATGGCCATACAAAAATGTTCAAATATATAAATTTAAAGTTAACCTGAGGGGAGGAATCAGCCCCAGCATGTGCTGCTGCATCGGCTTCCTTCATGGCCTTCTTCCAGTCGCCGAGCTTCCTAGCCTCGAAACACGCTCTCAAGTGTTTACCAATTTCTTCAAGCTTCTGCACCTGCACTTGGTCAGGTTGCTCTTCTTGATCTCTATTTGGAACAAATATGTGCCTCCTTGCATTATCAAGCTGTCCCAACCTAACAAATAAATCAACAAGTAAATAATTTATCAAAAGACAATAATACCCTTATTACATCCACAAGTAATTTTTAAAAAAATTATTTCTACATCGCTCAACAACTCAAACTCCAAATTAAAAGCGGAGATCCACTTAAGATGACTTGAATCATGGATTTTAAGGCCAGATGCCAAAAAAATTACTTTGTAAAATTCACCATGATAAATTTGGTGATAAGTACATTATTTGATACTCTAAGTGAAACTCTCAATGATGATTTATCAATTAATTAACATATGAGATTATACCTAAGACAGAGTTAGTGGCAGTAATTAAGAAGTTGTTTAATTAAATTAAGTTTTGCATACCTTAAAAACAGAGCAGCCAAGTTGTGGTGGGCAGTGTCTGTTGTTGCTGGTGCGTCCGAAGGAGATATGGCCTTCAGCACCGGTGCTCTCCAAGGACGGGTCCCTAGAGTGCTGCTGCTGTTGCTTCCGGGGATTGATCAAATGGCAACTTGATATCGGTTTGAATCGTGTATTCACTTTCCGAAATCAGTATTTCGCCCCTTACAAAAGCCTTAGGGTTACACGAAATCTGAAGTGAGATAAGACAAACCGGCCAACACCGATCAAGGCTCTTGGATCGAATGTTGATGACGTTTGTTTAGTCTTTTGGTGTATCAATACTTGTGTATCTCAATACCTCTGTGTATCACATATGATGTTCATCATGATCCCCACACTAAGATCAGTCATTCTCAATATATCCATCAATGTTTTGCAGTTACAAAACTGCCACATTCAGCAGTTACACAAACTGCCACGTTCAACAGTTACACGTGGGGACACGTTCCATAACCGTTCAGCAGTTACACGTAAACTGCTTCAACAGTTACATAAACTGTTCAGCAGTTATAAAACTGTCAGCAGTTATCTAAACTGTTACAACCAGAGAATGACACACAGGGACGCGTCCGTTGGCACATGAGGACCCTTCACAAGGGACCCGTCCTCATCCAGACAGACAATGATCTATACATTGGTGTATGCATTAGTTCATGTAACAACCATCTATCATGTGTGGCCGCACATGATATATGATAAATACATCTAAAACACCAACAATCCTCCCCCTTTTAGTGTATTTTATCATAACTTGCGCATAAGTGGAAATGTCCATTACGATTGAATTTCCACGTAGTGTACAGCTTGAAACACCCTGAAAATCATGGTGTCCGTAAGGATTGAACCAATCAATCCCTCTTGGGTGCCACAAGACAATACACACGCAAGTCATCTGACTAAACAAAGTTGTCCTGACTCGTTAACGGCCATGAGTCCATATCTATTCATGAACATGTCCGAGGCCTACCTGAAGCCTCATGAAGCGGCCAAACTTCATGTTCACATAGGTAATTTCCTTATCAGGGACCGCTCCCTATCGTGTACCTACTTTACACTTTTTCAAGGAAACTATTAAGATTCAGGGACGGGTCCCTATCAGCCTATTCAGTAGGGGAGCAAACGTGGGGGTTAAATCATGCTCCCAGCCTTTAGAAATGAGCTTGTGCCACATTGAATTCTGTCCCGGAGTTACCGGTAGGAATTGGGTGTCTCACCCCTAAAGGACTAGTCAGGTACGTACGTGTGTACAAGTCCCACCCCTCATTAGATCTCACAACCATTGTCTCTTGCAAGACCCTTCGTCAAGTGATCTGCCATGTTCCGTTGTGATCTAACGAAATCAACCGATATCACCCCGTGTGAAATGAGCTCTCTGATCACACTATGCCTCACACCTAAGTGGCGTGATTTCCCATTGTACACCTGGCAATATGCCTTATTCAGCGCTGCAGCACTGTCACAATGTATTGATATGGGTGAAATTGGTTTCTCCCACAATGGAATATCATGGACTAAGTCCCTTAGCCATTCTGCCTCTTTACCAGCAGCCGCTAAGGCAACAAGTTCAGATTCCATCGTAGAGGACGTCATGCAAGTTTGCTTCTTGGAAGCCCATGAAATAGCACCTCCCCCAAGCAGGAATATCCACCCGCTTACCGAGGAATGGTCTTCTTCACTTATCCAACTTGCATCTGAGTACCCTTCCACAACAGAGGGACTGCCAGTGTACATCAGAGCATAATCAAGTGTTCCCTTCAGGTACTTCAACACTCTATGTACCGCGTCCCAATGATGAACGCCAGGGTTGCTAGTAAATCTACTAAGCTTACCCACTGCAAAAGCAATATCTGGTCTTGTGCTAGTCATAGCGTACATCAAAGACCCAATTACTTTAGAATATTCCAGCTGAGATACAGCTGCTCCTGTGTTAGGGACGAGTCCCTTAGCAGGATCATAGGGAGTGCTCACAGGTTTACAATCATAGTAGTTGAATTTCCTCAACAACTTCTCAATGTAATGTGATTGAGTCAACATGATACCTGATTTGTTTCTCATTATCCTTATACCAAGAATAACATCAGCCTCCCCCATATCTTTCATGGAGAATTGTGATGACAAAAACTGTTTCGTCTCAAGGACCCGTCCATGACTGGTCCCAAAAATCAGCATGTCATCAACATATATGCAAATTATGACTCCTTCACCAGAATCATCAAATTTGCTATATACACACTTGTCTGATTGGTTTAAAACAAAACCATTCGACAACACAACCTCATCAAATCGTTGATGCCATTGTTTAGGAGCCTGTTTCAGTCCATACAGGGACCTGTCCAGTCTGCACACCTTGTGTTCAAGACCAGCAAGGACAAATCCCTCAGGTTGTTTTATGTAAATTTCCTCCTCCAACCTTCCATTAAGGAATGCTGTTTTCACATCCATTTGATGGATGACTAGATTGTGAATTGCTGCCAAAGCAATCAACAACCTAATGGTTGACATACGAGCAACCGGAGCGTACGTGTCAAAGTAATCCGTCCCTTGCTTTTGTCTAAAGCCTTGGACCACAAGTCTAGCTTTAAACTTGTCAATACTTCCATCCGCTCTCATTTTCCTTTTGAAAATCCACTTACATCCCAAAGGTTTACAACCTGGTGGCAGGTCAGTAAGTGTCCAGGTACGGTTCCCCATGATGGATTGCATCTCATCATCTACTGCCTCCCTCCAAAAGGACGCATCACGAGACTTCATAGCCTCGTCAAAGGTTCTAGGATCATCCTCAACATTGTAACAATACAACTGTTGGGAATATATTTCATCCCTTGTACCTTCCAACAAGTAAGTTTGAAAATCATTACCAAATGACTTTGCTTTTCTTACTCGGGAACCCTTCCTCAGTTCAGAAACTTGTTCATCCGAAGGATTAACATTATCATTCTGAACATCAGAACTGAGAGACTCACCATTTGAAATAGATTTCAATTGGAAGTGTCCCTCATCACCCTGTTCTGAGTCCAAGTCCCTGTAAGGGACCCGTCCCAGACCAGTGACAGAGCCCTTTGAAAGGAAACGTCCTTCATCAAAGATAGCATCCCTCGATTCAATAACACTATGAACCGAATAGAACTTATTTGGTTCAATTACATAGAACCTATAAGCCCTCGAGTGTTCAGCATATCCAATGAATATACACTCCACACCTCTTTCACCAAGTGTCTTATGCTTAGGATCTGGTACACGGACAGCTGCCCTACAACCCCAGACCCGTACATAACTCAAGCTGGGTTTCCTTTTGAACCAAAGTTCGTATGGAGAGGACCTGTTCCTTCGGTTAGGAACCCTATTTAAGATATAGCATGCAGTAAGCATGGCCTCTCCCCAAAACCCATCACTAAGTCCCGAGTAGGAGAGCATGGAATTCACCATCTCCTTTAACACTCGATTCCTCCTTTCCGAAACAAAAGGTTCAAGCATACTACTTACTCTTTGAACATTAACAAAAGGTTGTCTAGTGATCTTAGTAAGCATGCAAGTTCTACATTTTTCAATATGCTTATTAAACATGGGAATCAGTCCATTATTACACATGTCCAGTAATCTCTTATAGTGAACGTGTCCAAGCCGAGCATGCCACAGAGAGGAACTGTCCTTCGAAGGGACCCGTCCTTCTGATACATTATTATCATGAGTATTGACCATGTGAACAGATGTTGAAACATTAGAAATACTAAGTTTAAACATTCCATTACATAAGTAACCACGTCCAACAAACAAGCCACACTTAGTCAAAATGAATTTATCGGCTTCATACACTTGCCGAAAACCCATCTTATTGAGAACAGGTCCAGAAACTAAGTTCTTTCTAATGCAAGGAACAAATAACACATTACAAAGATTTAAAATCTTTCCAGAAGTAAATTCCAAATCTACTTGTCCATGCCCAAGTACAGGTGCGTTGACTCATTTCCCATGTGAAGGACCCGTCCACTGTCGTTGTAACAAACGACTTGAACATAGATCTGTCCCTACATACGTGCGAAGTAGCACCAGAGTCAATCCACCAAGAAATCTCATCATCCTGCATATAACATGCCTCAGAAATGTTAGAAACATAATCCAAAACAGGAATAGATTTCAAACATGACACAGTTCCCTGAAAGGGACCCGTCCATTTCTGACCTTGATGAGTACACTGCCAGGTTCCTTAGAACTCTGACCAGACTTTGGAACTTTACCCTTCTTTGCAGAACGACAATCTCGTTTGAGATGTCCCATCTTGCCACAGCCCCAACATTTGACACCCTTCCCTGGTTGGGACGGTTTCTTGTTAGGTCCACTGTCAGTGTTATCAGAAGAGCGTTTAACACCCTTCCCCTTGTCCCTTTTAGAGGACCCTTCCTCTGTCACATTGACAGAGCCAGAAACCTGTGGTTTCTTACCCTTCTCCTGCGCACGAATACCATCTTCGATACGCAAGTGGCTAGCAAGCTCAAGAAGAGATAGATTCTCTTTCTTATGCTTCAACATGTTCTTGAAGTCCCTCCACGAAGGAGGCAGTTTGTCAATGACACTGGACACCGAGATTGCCTCGTCCATCTTCAAGTCATGTTGGGCGAACTGCCCCAAGATACGTTGTATCTCATGGAACTGTTCCATAACAGGACGACTGTCCACCATCATGTACTCATTAAAATTGCTCACAAGAAATTTTACACTGGACGCGTCCTCTGCCATATACTTAGACTCAAGAGAATCCCAAAGTTCCTTAGCAGATTCAACATTTTGATAAATATCAAATAGGGAGTCAGACATACCATTGAGGACGTGTCCTCTGCAGATGTAGTCATCGTTCTCCCACTTGTTCCTGATCCTCAAAGCCTCCACTGAAGAATCATCACCCACCTCAGGAATGGGTGTGGACAGGACATACGCCACCTTCAGGTTGGTCAGCAGGAAGTGCATCTTCTTCTGCCAGCGACGGAAGTCAGTTCCCTCGAACTTGTCCAACTTCTCCATCTTGCTTGCCATCTCACGAACAGTTGCCATGGATCACCGAATACTGATTTCGACTGTTGTTGCTGGTGCGTCCGAAGGAGATATGGCCTTCAGCACCGGTGCTCTCCAAGGACGGGTCCCTAGAGTGCTGCTGCTGTTGCTTCCGGGGATTGATCAAATGGCAACTTGATATCGGTTTGAATCGTGTATTCACTTTCCGAAATCAGTATTTCGCCCCTTACAAAAGCCTTAGGGTTACACGAAATCTGAAGTGAGATAAGACAAACCGGCCAACACCGATCAAGGCTCTTGGATCGAATGTTGATGACGTTTGTTTAGTCTTTTGGTGTATCAATACTTGTGTATCTCAATACCTCTGTGTATCACATATGATGTTCATCATAATCCCCACACTAAGATCAGTCATTCTCAATATATCCATCAATGTTTTGCAGTTACAAAACTGCCACATTCAGCAGTTACATAAACTGCCACGTTCAACAGTTACACGTGGGGACACGTTCCATAACCGTTCAGCAGTTACACGTAAACTGCTTTAACAGTTACATAAACTGTTCAGCAGTTATAAAACTGTCAGCAGTTATCTAAATTGTTACAACCAGAGAATGACACACAGGGACGCGTCCGTTGGCACATGAGGACCCTTCACAAGGGACCCGTCCTCATCCAGACAGACAATGATCTATACATTGGTGTATGCATTAGTTCATGTAACAACCATCTATCATGTGTGGCCGCACATGATATACGATAAATACATCTAAAACACCAACAGTGTCACAGTAAGGATCCATCCTCAGAACGGTCTCCAGCGCTCTCACAGCCACCTCCACTTCTCCAAGCCTTGTAAGAGCCTCCGTTCGATGAATCCGATAAACCACATTACTATTATTATTGCTACTACTACTACTGCGACGGCTAGAAAGGTCCACGGCCAAGTCGAACAGATCGAAGGCCTCCCTCAATTTCCCATTGTTAAGCAGCATTATACCGCGCTTGTCGTATTCATCAGCTTCCTTCATCTTCTGCCTCTCCTGCATCTCAGCCCACATCACACTTCCGTAACCATATGCCTTTAGATTTGTTCCGGAGCCCAATGTGTTAATGGCCGGCCTTGTCAAGGCCATGCTTGCTCTGTACTCACTTCCATTCTTAATAATGTTACCCATCACGTAAGACGAAGTAGAATTACTAGTAATAGCGCTGCTAGAGCGGCGGTGGTGGGCATGGAAAGGTACGCATGTAGTAGCTCTTCGACCATGATTTGTCATCGGTGGAGTGTAAGTCGATTGAACCGCAGGACTAGTCCAAACAGAGCGGTCTTCCGGAGAGTTGCTGGATGGTCGAAAAGACTGGGCTCCATTAGGATTATTACTAGTCATCATGTTGATCCAGTATGGAGGGATGAGTGGAGTGACGGGAACGGAGGAAGATCGGTGACAGCGTAACCGGTCAGAAAACTCGAGGAGTCCACGGCAGCCGAGTGCAGTTACCCTGACTATGGAAGCGGGCAGATTAAGAACAGAAGATGAAAATGATGATTTACTACAACTACTAGTGCTTGTGTTGTCCGACATTTTCTCAAGAAAGTACACGTCACACTCGGTATGCTTTAGAATAGCTCTTTACTCGCTCCCGTTCAAATCTCTCTGATCTCCGAGAATCAATAATTAATGATTATTTGAGTCTCGAAACCTATCAAGACATTATCCGAAATTCAGTAACCAAAAAAACAACAACAAAAGCAAACATTGAGACATCTAATTTGTTCATTTGTTCTGCATGTCACCGGAATAAGAAGAAAGCTTCTGATGAGGGATGGGAACAAAGAGAGATCAGTGGAGAAGGGGCCGGGGTTGGTGTTTTTATATGCACTTGTAAATTTGTCCAATTCCTCGCCATTTTCTATTTCTCTTCTACTCAATAAAAGTGTTCTCCTTATTTTATTGCTCATTTGCTTTTCTCTCATTTGGTATTGATGACCATATGTTTTAGATGGAGGCTTGTTCATGTCGATTTATCTTTTTGGGTATTCGAGAATCTCATTATGTATTTGTTAATTACATTTTATTACTGATTGAGACTGCATTAGGTTACATTGGACATGTCACATGCAATGTGACGTGCAAAACATGTTCAACTCATACGTTTCATAAATGTGTTGCCACAATCTCGTACATTAATAAAATATAATCAACGGATATAAAGTGAGATTCATGCGTCCACCAAAAGGTGATTCACGTGAGAAAATTCTTGTTTAGAACTTTATGACCAAATACAAAATAACCTTTTCCAGTAGTAATGATAAAAATCGATTTCTTTGGCATAAAAATTGGAGTACTTGGTAAGAGGGTTTGGTTCCAATACATACCTTATTTAAAATAAAAATTTAGAACCACTATTAATCATAGGATTAAACAATTCAACGGATGTGATTAATGATATTATTAAAATGCTAATTACTACCATCAATCAATATGAGGGGCACACTTGTCAGTTCAACTTTATAATAGATAATTAATGATTTATTGAAAGTGCATTAATATATTTTTATAAAAAAGGGCATTACAATATTTTTTTATAAAAGTGCGTTAATTTTTTTTTAAAGTGCGTTAAAAGTTTTTAAAAAGCGCATTACAATATTTAAAAAAAAAGTGCATTACAACGTCTGCATATTAAAAAATTTGTAATAAATTTTTGAAATTTCTAGTGATTTTTGAAATTTCTAGTGATGCACTTTTTACAATAATTTAAAAAAATTGATGCACTTTTAATGTATTTAGTGATGCACTTTTTATTATAATTTTTAAAAAATTTGATGGATTTTAAGTAATTAGTGATGCATTTTTTATATTCACTAATTTTAAATTTTTTTTAAAAAACTATGATATAAACTAATTTTCTTATGCAATTTAAAATAATCCATTTATTAACTATATTGATCTGAAATGACAAGTGTGCCCTTTTATTACTAAAAATGATTAATATTTAATTAATGAGGTCATCAATCCAAACCATTTAATTCTTAGATCTTAAGGCTCACATTAGTTCTAAGTTTTTATTTTAAAATAGGTTCTCATTTGAACCTTTCCCCTTGGTAAGATGAGCAAAGTTTATTTGGTACTGAACTTGAAAAATAGACACCATTGTCCAAAATTACATTTCTACTAAAATTCTTTAGAATTACTTTTGTAATCATAAATAGTAATAAATATGTCCTCAACAAAAAGAAAAACATCAACTTTAGTAGTAAGTTAATATGTGATTTTTTTTTCTGATGTGTGTAACAAGATATCAGATTACTGTGATTCACGGCCTGTTGAATTATTACTTAGAAATAAGATTTATCCGTTGACTTTGACAGAAATCTGGAATTTTAATATATATATGTTCTCCTTTTTACAAAAAATAAGTTGACTATTTGCTCTTAAATTCTCACGAGGACATTTTTGAAGGTGATGTAGAGATTAACTTAAAGAGTCATCTTCACAACTACTTGTCAAATTTTAAAAGAGCCCATCCGTAAAATATTACTGAAAACGTTCTGTGTATCAAACGTCTTGTGAAAGCCATTCCACATTGTTACAAAAACCTTAAAGATATCAATGTTATTCAAAATTCAAAAATAAAAAAGTAAAAATTAGGAAAAAACTATATTTAAAAACAAAAATTAAATTTAGAAAATGTAGAAAATTAAGAATACAGAGAAAGTGCAGTCTATATATATTCATACCACCAAGTGTTGTTAGGGACCAGCGTCCGGAGGTGCTAGACGGAGTGATAGTTTTGAGTTCTTCGGCTTTATCGTTATTGGGTAATCCTATTTCAGCTGATGGGAGATGGGGTGATGAGGTGGTTGGACAAAGAGTCTGTGGTATTCAAGCCATCTTAGATGAGGTGTCTAAGTTGGATAATCCGCTGGAAGAGATTAATGATTTTCAATATAAGTCGTTGGGTGAATAATAATGAATGATTGAAATGATGTCCTACGAAAATATGTCCTGCGAAAAAATGTGTGTCATCTCGAACCATTTCTTAATAATAAAATATTATAACATTTAGAAATCAAATTTTTTAAAATTAAATTATGAGGCATTTCATGAGAACAAGGAAGAGATATTGAAATATCGCATGTCGCGGATTGAAATACGACAAAATGGAGAACATAAAGACCGAGAGTTGAACATGAGACGGTTTTGAATTATAACTGTCAGTCAGAGATGTTTTCTCGGTAGTAAGATTGTGTGTGTCTTACACGCAGTGGCGGATCCAGAGCTTAAGGTTAGGGGGCGGATTTTTTTTGGAAATGTATATGAATAAAATATTTAGCGATAAATTCATAATTAATGAACACGATAACATTTTCGATAAAATATACTCCCCCCGTTCCACTATATTTTCCACTTTGATTATTTTATACCTCACAAATAATAAAAAAGATGGACAAACTTCGTGGGACGGGGAAAGTGATAACAAAAATATTAGCATGAATCTTTAAAAAATCAAAACATTAAATATAATGTTTATTACAGTTATTAATCTTCATAAAACAGTACAAACTAATTAACATTAAATGGCCAACAGAGTGGTGCTCTGTTGATTGAGGGACTTAACAAAGGAACCTCAAGGCCAGGGTTCGAACCCTGACCTCACCACTTTTCTTCAGATTTTTAATGGGGCTTCATTCCTCCTGTCTGCGCGCGTGGAGGCTATTTATTCTTCCCGCCTGTGCGTGGAAGATGTTGATTTGATGCTCTATGGATGCTCATTTCTTCCCCCGTAAGAGGAGACCTTTGGATGTCATTGCTTGAAGTGATGCAAGATTGTTTGGATATTGATGGATGGTTGAAGTTCATTGGTGGTAGTGCCTAGATGGCTCTGTTAAATTGTCATTAAATGATATATATGAAAAGTATAAAAATAACAACAAAACAAGTATTCAATCTCTGATTCAACTCGATATCAAAAAAAAGAAAAAAATCTCTGATTCAACTCAATCAGAGGCATGGCCCGCTCCACTAGGCTACTTCAACTTCCATATCCTAATCCAATATACCTTTGAATTGAAAATTGAGCGGAGTACACTGCCCCCAGCCCCCTGCTTCCGCCTGCTTACACATGGCACTATTTGAAGATGCAACTGGCTTTTAATAAGTTAATATTACTGAAATTACATCAAAAATATATTGTTAAATCTCATGTTAACTTAGCTGGACACGTTATTTTTAGTTTTTTACAGCTGATTGGATTGATGGTTCCAAGAACTTTTTAATGTAACTCAAAACGCATGAGGGAGTAATGAACATTATCATTATCTCTAGTTGTCACGTTTTTACAGATTGACGTGTAGTATTTAGTGGAGGTTTGAAGTCCTAACACGGCAAACAAAATTTATAAATCTAGGAGACCTAGAGTCGAATCCCTAGAGATGAGTTAGAATTGATTAACTAGTTAATACTACTTAAGATTTGCCTAAAATAAAAGGTTTGGGGGGAATTTGTGAGAGATTTTGGTATTTTGAAAGGTTAATATGCAAACTAAAAATGATCAAGGATCTATGGACCCTAGGCTATAGCATATAAGGTGATGACAATCAATCATGCAACAATTAATGAATAGAAAGTGATTAGACTAGTTTATTTATGAACATTAATCCTAAGGTCAACTTTCATTGCATGTTAGGACTAAGAGATTCACTTAAGTGGAGGCCTCAATCTTTCAATATTTTGGCTCTCCCTTAGGTAATGGACTCTTCCTCAATCTTTCAATATTTTGGAAGAGTTACCATAACCTAGATCAAGTAAACTAGTCATCCACATCAATCCTACACTTTCATGTTAAGATCAAAGTAGATTATTCATGCAAGGCTAATCTAATCAACTTATATCAACTTTCATTGCATATATCATTGATTAGGTTCAATTAATTACACTTAAGCATTTTAACAAACACTTAATGTGCAACATTTAATAGATGTAGCCAATACACAAAATTCATATCAAAATTCATTGCATAACAAATTAATCATCATCCAAATACATGCAACCTAGGGATCCATAGGATCCCTAACCAATCACTACTCACTACTCATGCTAAAAGTAAAATCAACAATAGAAATGTATGGAAACATGAAATTAATTGCAAACTAGAGTAGATTGGAAGGTGTTGATGCTTGATCTTCACTCCAAAGTCTTCAATTCCACACTAAAGCTCTTGATCTTCAAAAATCGAATTTCTAGGGTTGCTGGTCAAAGTTCGAAGTCAAGGCCCTGGAGTTTGAAATGTCCAAAAAGCTTATATACTCGGAGGTCCTCTGCCCAGCAAATTTGACCTTGGCCGAGCAGAAAAATTGGGGGAGATTCTGCTCGGCCGACTTGTTTCCTTCTGGTCCGAGCAGACATGATAGAGTGTAGCTTTGATCCTCGGCAGACGAACTTATGCTCGGCCGACTTGCTCTTGTTCAGCCCGAGCAGAATTCTACTTGGCCCAAGGAAAAATCACTGAGCATTCTTGTATCAATTCTTGATAACTTCCTTGGCCGAGCAGCTTTGTGCTCGACCGAGCAGAACTCCTTTGATCTCTTCAGCTACGATCCCCTGCTCTGGTCTGCCGAGCAGAACTTTCTTGGCCGAGCAGATCATATTGTTCTTCATCCGAGGAAGTTCGAATCATGTTTGCTTCAGTTTAAAGCAAAGTACTAGTGTTCTCTAAAGTTCGTGTTTAGAGCCTTTACAAACTTGATAAATGAGTTGATTATATGACTAATCACTTCATTATCACTTCTAATAGTGTATTAAGCATAACTCAACGATTAAATATTCACTTGAAGGTTCGAATCAGGTTGGCTTTACTTTGAAGCAAAGTGCTAGTGTACTCTAAAGTTCGTGTTTAGAGCCTTTACAAACTTGATAAATGAGTCGATTATATGACTAATTACTTCATTATCACTTCGAATAGTGTAATAAGCATAACTCAACGATTAAATATTCACTTGAAGTTCGAATCAGTTGGCTTTACTTTGAAGCAAAGTGCTAGTGTACTCTAAAGTTCGTGTTTAAAGCCTTTACGAACATGATAAATGAGTCGATTGTATGACTAATCACTTCATATCACTTTTTATAGTGTAATATAGTATAATTGAACAATTAAACATTCACTTGAAAGTTCGAATCAAGTTTGCTTGACTTTGAAGTAAAGTGCTGGTGTACTCTAAAGTTCGTGTTTAACGCCTTATACGAACATGATAAATGAGTCGATTGTATGACTAATCACTTCACAATCACTTTAATATGTAATAGTATAATAACAAATTAAACATTCACTTGAAAGTTCGAATCAAGTTTGCTTCACTTTGAAGCAAAGTGCTAGTGTACTCTAAAGTTCGTGTTTAGAGCCTTTACGAACATGATAAATGAGTCGATTGTATGACTAATCACTTCACTATCACTTCTAATAGTGTATTAAGCATAACTCAACGATTAAACATTCACTTGAAAGTTCGAATCAAGTTTGCTTCACTTTGAAGCAAAGTGCTAGTGTACTCTAAAGTTCGTGTTTAGAGCCTTTACGAACATGATAAATGAGTCGATTGTATGACTAATCACTCACTATCACTTCTAATAGTGTATTAAGCATAACTCAACGATTAAACATTCACTTGAAAGTTCGAATCAAGTTTGCTTCACTTTGAAGCAAAGTGCTAGTGTACTCTAAAGTTCGTGTTTAGAGCCTTTACGATATAAATGAGTCGATTGTATGACTAATCACTTCATTATCACTTTAATAGTGTAATATAGCATAATCAATGATTAACATTCACTTGAAAGTTCGAATCAAGTTTGCTTCACTTTGAAGCAAAGTGTTAGTGTACTCTAAAGTTCGTATTTAAGCCTTTACGAACATGATAAATGAGTCGATTGTATGACTAATCACTTCACTATCACTTCTAATAGTGTATTAAGCATAACTCAACGATTAAACATTCACTTGAAAGTTCGAATCAAGTTTGCTTCACTTTGAAGCAAAGTGCTAGTGTACTCTAAAGTTCGTGTTTAAGCCTTTACGAACATGATAAATGAGTCGATTGTATGACTAATCACTTCACTATCACTTCTAATAGTGTATTAAGCATAACTCAACGATTAAACATTCACTTGAAAGTTCGAATCAAGTTTGCTTCACTTTGAAGCAAAGTGCTAGTGTACTCTAAAGTTCGTGTTTAAGCCTTTACGAACATGATAAATGAGTCGATTGTATGACTAATCACTTCACTATCACTTCTAATAGTGTATTAAGCATAACTCAACGATTAAACATTCACTTGAAAGTTCGAATCAAGTTTGCTTCACTTTGAAGCAAAGTGCTAGTGTACTCTAAAGTTCGTGTTTAAGCCTTTACGAACATGATAAATGAGTCGATTGTATGACTAATCACTTCACTATCACTTCTAATAGTGTATTAAGCATAACTCAACGATTAAACATTCACTTGAAAGTTCGAATCAAGTTTGCTTCACTTTGAAGCAAAGTGCTAGTGTACTCTAAAGTTCGTGTTTAAGCCTTTACGAACATGATAAATGAGTCGATTGTATGACTAATCACTTCACTATCACTTCTAATAGTGTATTAAGCATAACTCAACGATTAAACATTCACTTGAAAGTTCGAATCAAGTTTGCTTCACTTTGAAGCAAAGTGCTAGTGTACTCTAAAGTTCGTGTTTAAGCCTTTACGAACATGATAAATGAGTCGATTGTATGACTAATCACTTCATTATCACTTCTAATAGTGTAATATAGCATAACTCAACGATTAAACATTCACTTGAAAGTTCGAATCAAGTTTGCTTCACTTTGAAGCAAAGTGCTAGTGTACTCTAAAGTTCGCGTTTAAAGCCTTTACGAACATGATAAATGAGTCGATTGTATGACTAATCACTTCACTATCACTTCTAATAGTGTATTAAGCATAACTCAACGATTAAACATTCACTTGAAAGTTCGAATCAAGTTTGCTTCACTTTGAAGCAAAGTGCTAGTGTACTCTAAAGTTCGTGTTTAAGCCTTTACGAACATGATAAATGAGTCGATTGCATGACTAATCACTACATTATCACTTCTAATAGTGTAATATAGCATAACTCAACGATTAAACATTCACTTGAAAGTTCGAATCAAGTTTGCTTCACTTTGAAGCAAAGTGCTAGTGTACTCTAAAGTTCGTCTTTAAAGCCTTTACGAACATGATAAATGAGTCGATTGATATGACTAATCACTTCATTATCACTTCTAATAGTGTAATATAGCATAATCAATATTAAACATTCACTTGAAAGTTCGAATCAAGTTTGCTTACTTTGAAGCAAAGTGCTAGTTACTCTAAAGTTCGTGTTTAAGCCTTTACGAACATGATAAATGAGTCGATTGTATGACTAATCACTTCATTATCACTTCTAATAGTGTAATATAGCATAACTCAACGATTAAACATTCACTTGAAAGTTCGAATCAAGTTTGCTTCACTTTGAAGCAAAGTGCTAGTGTACTCTAAAGTTCATGTTTAGAGCCTTTACGAACATGATAAATGAGTCGATTGTATGACTAATCACTTCACTATCACTTCTAATAGTGTATTAAGCATAACTCAATGATTAAACATTCACTTGAAGGTTCGAATCAAGTTTGCCTCTGATAGAGCACTTTTGTATGCTTTTTTAGGTCCTTTACACTGCTTAGATTCTAACATATTTAGTATAAGATTACGCTTTTGGTGTAGTTTTGTATCTCAGGTTAATTGAAAGAGTTAAAACAAAAGTGAAACAAGAAGGCTGAATCTGGGAACAAAAGACAACAAAGTTCATAAGAGCCAAAGACCAACGAGCGCGCGTAGGGGTCGCGCAGAGCAGAGCGATGACATCAGCAATCAGCGAAATATCCGGAGCGATGACGTCATCACGTGCAAAGAATTGGATATATTCTCCACGTGAATTATTCGTGCAAAGTCTGGAATTTAGAGATAAAGATATTTCCAAAGCAGATTTTTAGTGATATGGATATATTCTCTTGCCTAATTATTCGTGGAAACCCTAGAAGCCAAGAGTATAAATATGCAGCTACCAGGAAACTCCAGATATGTACATATTTACGTAAAGAGGCGACTTGGAGCAACTTAGGAGAGAAGATTGCAGAACTGTCGGCGCAAGACTGAGACACGCACTGATGACGTGCGCACCAGGCTATAGAATTTCTACTTGTTGTTTTCATATAGATATTGAGATGAATATGTTCAGCATGTCTAGCTAACTTTCTGAATTCAGTTTCGACTTTAATCTATGAATAATATGTTTTGAGGATTTATTCTTAATGCATGACCTGTTTAGTATTATTACTCCGAGCGTACTTGCATGATAACTAGTTTAGATAGTTAGGCAAAGCCTTTACCCGCAGACCTAATTATAGACTCTGTTATCTAATGTTAAACTATCAGAGGTACGTTACAGTGAATGATAGGAGTAGCACTAGAATAGTTAATCACTACCTTTACCGGATTCGTAGTTAATTAGACTAGGTTGGGTAGTAATATCATATAGACCTTTATCGGAATATATGTGTAAGTTATTAAGCCTTTACCGGACCTTAACTTGCGTGGACAATCTGTCATAGATCCTTAGAAAAACTCGTGATAAACATAGAAGTTCATAGTGATAAGTCTAAGTTGCGCTCACCTCTTATTTATAGTTTACACTTGTATTTTTCTGTGCGCCAGTAGTAGTATTCACGCTCCTGTTTTCTTTCTTTTACTTGTTTAACTCAAATAACCCCGATCTTAGTTGTAGATCGAAAGACGGCTTCTCACCGTTCCCTTTGGATTTGACCCCAGCTTGCCAATACTATACTAGTAGGAGAGTCGGGACAAATTTGCAGCACTCAACGACGTGCTCGTCAAATTTTGGCGCCGTTGCCGGGGAACGCGCTAGAGAAGTTTTCTTTTCAGTTTCTTTTTGTATTTATTTTGTTATTTACTTTCTGTTTTCTTATATAAAAATCAAAAAAAAATAGTTACGTTAATCAAGCTGTTGTTTTTGTCTTTGTATGGAAGCAAGTGGCGAGAACAGTGTAATCGGTCGAAGAATAGATACTCCAAACGCGCCAGTGCGCAACGCCGATAATATCTTTGCTCGCCTACACCCTGCTGAACTAGAAGCAATCAGAAGAGAAGTACGAAGAGACTTATAGTTCAGAATGGATGCTGAAATACAAAGGAACGACAATCAGCTACCGAACAATATGGATGTACGCGTGCCACAACCTGTCGTGCGCGTATGATGTATGGACAAGTATACTATGTATTTGTCCGTGTTATACCTTGTTCCGCTATATTTTAAGGTCATTTGATACTTTTCTCATCTATTTCAAGTTGATAATGAATATCACATGATTCTAAACTTTATCATGCAAATTATCATGCAATTGAGTTCGGAATAATAATACTAAACTTTATCATGCAAATTAAGAGCAAGACCTCAAAACATATCATTCATAGATTCAAATCCAAACCAAAATCAGTAAGTTAGCTAGACATACTGAATGAATACATCTCAAGTACATTTATATGACAACTAAAATAACTAGACAAATCTGAGGTGGTGTGTCGGCAGGCTCGCGTGACAGCTCGCGCGCACAATCTCGCCGGAATTCTGTTCTCTCTCGTCTGCGCCGTGTCCAGCTCTCAAAGTACGCACACTTGTGATTTCCATGAAGCTTTATATTTATAGTCTTGCCTTCTAGGGTTTCCACGAATTGTTAGGCAAGAATATCTGTAGGAAATCTTCTTTATCTCTAAAAATCAGCTTAGGAAATATTAAATCTCCAAAAACCGAACTTAGAAATATTCTTTGCGCGTGATGATGTCATCGCTCTGAATATCTCGCTGTCTGCTGACGTCACCCGTTTTGCTGTCTTCTGCGCGACCCATACTCGCGCGCCATACTGCTCGCGCGCTAGTGGTCCTTTGTCCTTTGTTGTCACCTTGTTGTCTTTTTGCTCGAGATTCAGCCTTCCTGTTGCATTTTTATTCTAACTCTTCTTTTAAACCTGAAATACAAAAGTACACCAAAAGCGTAATCTTATACTGAAATATGTTAGAATATAAGCAATGTAAAGGACTTAAAGTAGCGTACAACTGCGCTCTATCACTTACGAACATGATAAATGAGTCGATTTTATGACTAATCACTTCATTATCACTTATAATAGTGTATTATAGAATAACATAATGATTAAACATTCACTTGAAAGTTCGTGTTTAGAGCTTTTACGAACATGATAAATGAGTCGATTGTATGACTAATCAATTCTATATCAATTATAATAGTGTATTATAGCATAACATAATGATTAAACATTCACTTGAAAGTTCGATACACGTTTGCTTCACTTTGAAGCAAAGTGCTAGTGTACTCCAAAGTTCATGTTTAGAGCCTTTACGAACATGATAAATGAGCCGATTGGATGACTTATCACTTCATTACCACTTCCAATAGTGTAATATAGCATAACATAATGATTGAGCATTCACTTGAAGTTCGAATCAAGTTTCCTTCACTTTAAAGCAAAGTGCTAGTGTAGTCTAAAGTTAGTGTTTAAAGCCTTTACGAACATGATAAATGAGTCGACTGCATGACTAATCACTTCATTATCACTTATAATAGTGTATTATAGTATAACATAATGATTAAACATTTACTTGAAAGGTCGATACAAGTTTGCTTCACTTTGAAGCAAAGTGCTAGTGTACACCAAAGTTCGTGTTTAGAGCCTTTACGAACATTATAAATGAGTCGATTGGATGACTAATCACTTCATTATCACTTCTAATAGTGTAATATATCATATAATAACGATTGAGCATTCACTTGAAAGTTCGAATCAAGTTTGCTTCACTTTGAAGCAAGGTGCTAGTGTACTCTAAAGTTGTGTATAAAGCCTTTACGAACATGATAAATGAGTCGATTGTATGACTAATCACTTCATTATCACTTATAATAGTATAATATAGCATAACTTCAACGATTAAACGATTCACTTGAATGTTTTAATCAAGTTGGCTTGACTTTAAAGCAAAGTGCTAGTGTACTCTAAAGTTCGTGTTTAAACCCTTTACGATCATTATCTTTTCTAATAGTGTAATATAGCATAGCTCAACGATTAAACGATTCACCTTAAAGTTTAAATCAAGTTTGCTTCACTTTGAAGCAAAGTGCTAGTGTACTCTAAAGTTCGTGTTTAATGCCTTTACGAAGATGATAAATGAGTCGATTGTATGACTAATCACTTCACTATCACTTCTAATAGTGTATTAAGCATAACTCAACGATTAAACATTCACTTGAAAGTTTGAATCAAGTTTGGTTCACTTTGAAACAAAGTGTTAGTGTACTCTAAAGTTTGTGTTTAGAGCCTTTACGAATATGATAAATGAGTCGACTGCATGACTAATCACTTCATTATAACTTCTTATAGTGTAAAAAAGCATAGCTCAACGATTAAATAATTCACTTGAAAGTTTGAATCAAGTTTGCTTCACTTTGAAGCAAAGTGCTAGTGTACTCTAAAGTTCGTGTTTAAAGCCTTCACGAACATGATAAATGAGTCGATTGTATGACTAATCACTTTATTATCACTTCTAATAGTGTAATATAGCATAGTTCAACGATTAAACGATTCACTTGAAAGTTCGAATCAAGTTTGCTTCACTTTGAAACAAAGTGTTAGTGTACTCTAAAGTTTGTGTTTAGAGCCTTTACGAATATGATAAATGAGTCGACTGCATGACTAATCACTTCATTATCACTTCTAATAGTGTTATATAGCATAACTAAACGATTGAACTATTCACTTGAATGTTCGAATCAAGTTGGCTTGACTTTTGCGAGTGTCCAGGTTGTGGGCTCGGCTTATTCGAACATCTTGGAACAATCTTTTTGCAATAGGTGAGTCACCTTTTGTAAATTGGCTGTTCCACAGATTTGTAATGCCATGGCTCAGGCTTTTTGAGCCCTATCAATAAAATATCATTTTTTTAATATAAGAAAGTGCTAGTGTACTCTAAAGTTCATATTTAAAGCCTTTAATATCACTTCATTATCACTTCTTATAGTTTAATAAAGCATGGCTCAAGGATTAAACGATTCACTTGAAAGTTCGAATCAAGTTTGCTTCACTTTGAAGCAAGGTGCTAGTGTACTCTAAAGTTGTGTTTAAAGCCTTTACGAACATGATAAATGAGTCAATTGTATGACTAATTACTTCATTATCACTTCTAATAGTGTAATATAGCATAACTCAATGATTAAATATTCACTTTAAAGTTCGAATCAAGTTCGCTTCACTTGGAAGCAAAGTGCTAATGTACTCTAAAGTTTGTGTGTAGAGCCTTTACGATCATTATCACTTCTAATAGTGTAATATAGCTTATTCAACTTGCAGTCAATTAGGCTATTTCTAACTATTTGGTGTAATATAGTTTGTGTGTAGAGCCTTTACAATCTTTATCACTTGTACTCTAAAGCTTGCGGCATCTCTAACTATTTGGTTTTTCAAGTGAATGTTTAATCGTTGAGTTATACTATATTACACTATTAGAAGTGATAATGAAGTGATTAGTCATACAATCGACTCATTTATCATGTGCGTAAAGGCTCTAAACTCGAACTTTAGAGTACACTAGCACTTTGCTTCAAAGTGAAGCAAACTTGATTCGAACTTTCAAGTGAATCGTTTAATCGTTTAGTTATGCTATATTACACTATAAGAAGTGATTAGTCATACTTTTTTTTATATAAGCTGGTCGGTGCCAGCAGCTTTATTAATATAAGGACCCAAATAGCGTGGGCCGTAGATTATACAAAAGGAGGAATCAAAAGAAAGCAGATGCATACAACCCATGCATTCAGCTAGATTAAGACGCATACAATTCATGCAAACAGAAATACACAGATGCATACAACTCATGCATTCAGCAAAATGCGGATGCATACAACCCATGCATTCAGCTAAACACAAAAGGAAAAGAAACCTGTAGCAACAAAAATCAAACATGGATTTTGATGTCTTGAAACACACAAGGCTGCAAATAAAGATCATTGACAAGAGCTTTATAAACTGATATCGACAGATCCTTAATATCAGAATAGAAACAAGACCTCCCTTTGTCAAAGCAAAGAGCATCAGCAGGCCGGTTGAGGGCAGAATTGACACGGAACAAATCCCTGTCTCTCAACTCCTTAACCAACCTTCTCTTAACGCAAAAAGCTATCCATTCAACTAGATGGTCCCTGCCTAGATGAGAAACATTGACACTGGACGATTTAATGCATCAAAAATCCTGCTTTTTACCTCTCAACTCGCATAATAGATGAAGAAAGCAGTTAATGAAGGGTTTAACAGTAGACTCATACTTAATAGCAGATACAAAAGAGCCATACTTATCACGAATAATACCTGCCATCCTTGATTTAGTACCCTCTATGTAAATAGAGAGTGGTTGATAACCTTCCTATCTCTGGATTGATATGAAGAACGTTCAAAATATTAGCCATAGCTCCAGAAGCTGGAGCCTTGATATTATACGAAAGATAGGAAACCCATTTTAGAAAAATAACCCTGTTGAAGCTGCCATTGTGATTCCCATGATATATATTGTTCCGAAATTTCCAAATCTCCCAAATGCAACAAGAGACAAGACCAAAGCCCAAGCAATCCGAGAATTTGGTAAAATCTGCATTAATTCCCCACATATAACCAATATCATAGATGGATTGGGGTTTAGGTTTCCTGAAAAGGGGGCAAAGGAAGTCAAAAACCATCCCTGCAAGCTCACTATGAACAAATAGATGATCCATAGTTTCAACCTCAGATTTCATGCAGCAGCAAAAGCATTTACTCACTATATGAACTCCTGTCTTCAAAATATTATCGTGGGTAGGGAGAGCAGCCCTGAGGAGCTTTCACATGAAACAAGAGATAGATGGAGGAAGCCACTTGTGCCACAACACATCAAATTTTCTCATCAACGACATGGAAGGAATAAAAGACTTCCCAAAGTTAGCAATAGTAGCATTACCTGAGGGATCTCCATCCCACTGCAATCTATCAGCCTTGAGGGGATTGAAGGATCCACTAATAGAGCATAAAACCCTTGGATGCATGGTGTGAAGGAAAGTCCTTTTGAGCAACTGATTTTGTAAGACCTCCTTAATAGACTTCTCTCGAATCTCTTGGGGCAAATAAGACCAATATTCTGGCAAAACTTACCACATCTAGTATCACCATTCCCTAATATCCACCTGCTATTCTGAGATATACTATTTATAAAAGGATATATTCTATTCCATAAACAAGATCCTCTCCTGCATATGGTAAATCTACTCCGAGCATGCTCAGCCCACAAGGAAGAATCAGATAGAAAGTTCCAGGCAAGTTTCCCACGGAGAGAGGTCATAGTGAAATGAAGCGGCTTGATACCCAGCCCCCGTGAGCCCAAAGGAGTACAAACAGTTGACCACTTTATCCAGTGATGTCTCTGCTGGCCTCCAACATCCCACAAAATTCCTTATGAGCTGATCAACTTTTTACATTACACCTTTCAGAACCGGAAGAATAGCCATAGTGTGAACATGAATAGATTGCAACACCGATTGAATTAGAGTAATTCGACCTGCAAAAGACAGAAAAGATTTCATCCAAGAATCCATCCTATATCTTATTTTATCAACCATATCTGACAAATATGAGATTCTAGGCTTCCCTGGGAATAGAGGAGCACCCAGATATCTGATGGGGAAAAAACCTTCAGAAAAGCCAGATAGAGTCAAAAGACTTGACTTCCTTGCACCTCTTATATGTTTAGAAAAGAAAATCTTGCTCTTAGAGTCATTGAGCTTCTGGCCGGAGTTTCTGCAAAATTCTCTAATAATTCCCAGCATATTAGAGAAAGAGGTTTTACTGCCATTAGTAAAAATGAGAGTATCATCTGCAAAAAGGAAATGATTTATCTCCTTGGCCCTCAACTTGGTCCAATAAGGCATTAGACCACCATCTATCTGCGCAGCTACCTTAAGCTTCATGGATAGAATTTCCATAGCTAAAATAAAAGGACTCGGAGATAAAGGATCTCCTTGTCTGCGACCTCTGTTGGACTTGAAATACCCATAGGATTTCCCTTTGTTGCGCAGAGAATACCTGCAATTAATTATACTTCTATAAACAAGGTCACACCATCCATCATTGAAACCAAGAGCTTTCATACCCCGGAGGAGAAACACCCAATATATTCTGTTGTAGGCCTTGGACATATCAAGCTTGACAACCACATTTCGACCATGAACCTTTTTATAAATATCTGATGTTAAGTCATGAGCAAGAGCTATACAATGAGTAAAAGATCTCCCCGGGACAAAACCAGATTGCTCCCTACTGACAATATTCTCCAAAAGGGGGGTGAGTCTATCATTTAGAATTTTGGTAATGATCTTATGGAGGAAATTACAGAGACTAATAGGTCTGAGCTGATCAAGGGAGGTGGCATTTTTCACTTTTGGAATGAGAACCATTGTTGTGGATGAAATCAATCGGTGAAGGGGGAAACCTTTGAAAAAATACTGAACGGCCTCAATGATATCACTGCCCACAATGCTCCAGAAGGTACTATAAAATATCCCTGCCCACAATAATCTCTCTATCATCAGTAGTATCACCTGATGGAAGACTTATCTGAAAATTTTGAAAGTTTCTACGAACTTTAATAGCAGCATGGAACAACCCAGTATTTCGATCACCCTCCTGGAGCCATCCTAGGTGAGCCTTGGCATCAAGGAATAATTGTCGCTCCTCCAAGGCTAAATTCAGCGACTCATGCAGATTAGAAAGATCTTTCCCCACATCTTCAGACCATTGACTCGTACTAATATCCTCCAGAAAGTCTATTCCCTCACTGATATCAGTCACCTTTTTGTGAATATTTCCATATGTATCCCAGTTCAATTTACGAAGGGTATCTCTTAATTTCTTTAGCTTGATATGACAGTTCTGCATAGGGTTGACATGAGCTCTCTCTTTCCAAACATTCTGAACCACTGTGATCAGATCAGGGTGGTTAACCCAGGCAGGATAAAGAAACTATGAACTCTCTCAAGCTTTGCAAAATCAAGGAGGAGGGGACAGTGATCAGATTGGACCCTGGGCAGATGGGTTATCTTCATATCAAGAAACTTAACAAAGGCATCCCCATTGACTAGCGCTCTATCTAGTCTCATCCATATTCGACTCAAACCACTTTGGTTATTACACCATGTAAATTTGTTCCCACAAAAACCACTGTCCACTAGACCATTATCAGCTATGAAATTTCTGAAATCAAATGAGGATCTATTACCGAACTGACGCCCACCTTTTTTCTCTAAAGGAGATATTATAGCATTAAAATTGCCCATAAGTAACCAGGGGCCATTGATACTGCCTTTTTCCTCAGAAAGAGTATCCCATAACTGAAGTCTGATATCAGGACTAGTAGAAGCATAAACAAAGGTACAGATAGCAGATATACAGAACTCAGAATTGTAACCTTACAGGTTATATGTTGAAGGCTGCAGGATGTCATGGAAATAGATATATCACCCCTCCATAAGATCCATATATGACTATTTTCAGGGTTCACCTGCAAAAAGTCCTAAAATCCAAGCTTCCGAGCAACAGAAAAAATCTTCTTCCCTTTAGCTTTTGGTTCAAGAATAGCACACATAGACACATGATGTTTATTTAAAACAGATAATAAGTAATTTAACGTACCTCTATTAGAGATACCTCTTCCATTCCAGCGAAGAGCACTAATCATTGGGTACTTTCGTCAAGGCAGTGCTTGCTACCTGAAACTAGACAGTCTCTAATAACTTTCGAGAGTTTGGCCTCCCCATTTAGGACTGCTAGTCTCCTCTCTGTTATTCTGGAGTCTCTGTCTCCTTTTCTGATGAGAAGTTCTGCTTTGGAGAGGTCATTAGCTGTGAAAGGAGTTCTCAGAATCTCTTGATTTTTCAAAAGGGCACTGCCTCTTTCAGCCCCAGGATCATAAACTTCCTCCACATTATTGACACACTAATTATCATACCCAGATTGAACTAGAGCTGTATCTTTCTGTTTAGAAGTACCATCATAAACCACCGTAGCAAGTTCCTCAACAGGATCGCTAGGGCTCATCACTGATTGGGTCATAAGAGTTTCAGTGTCGGTCGATTTAGGATAAGTTAGAGATGTTCGGGAAACTCCATATTTAGGAGAATCTAAAACAGGGGGTTATCCATTGCAAGATTTTTACCCCTAACAGCTTGTTTCCTGCCAACTTTGATCCATTGTTCAGTAATCTCTTTAGCCTCAGGTTGCCTTCTGTTTATAGTAACTGAGATGGCTTTGTCACCAATAAAATTAACTTCCCTATTAGCTGATGGAACCTTGTTCCTAGCATCATTATTCTGAGGATTAACATTTCTAACCTTCCGACAAGACTCATAATGATGCCCATGCACTTTGCATTTGCTACAATAAGCAATTTTGGTCTCCACCAAAATGGATTACCAATAGCCTTTGTTATAGGGCAACGAGATCCAAACTGAGTCAGGGATGGGCTTGGTAACATCTAGCTCTACACACGCTCGGGCGTACTTCACGAAAACACAAGCTCTAGTTCTATCATCAACTGCAGCAAAGTAGCCAAAAGTAGAGACTATGGCCACGACAAAAGCACTATCATATATGGATAATGGCAGACCAGGGAGTCTGATCCACACCGTTGTAAAAGTGGATTCCTTCCTAGGGTCATAGTCAGGTGTCCATCATATATGAATTTCAGTTAGGGTTGGACGGCCAACAGTGAATTTGGCTATAAGTGAGAACTCGAACCTCTTCTCACAGGCTCCGACCTCGGCAACGGAGAAGCTAATTGACGGTCGGCCATCTTTGAACCCTATCTGGCGAGAAAGTAAGGAGATAGCAGGGAACCGCGGCCTTAGAACAGGCCGATTGCAGGAAAGAGGATTGGTTGGAAAGGACTTCTCAAGGTCAGGAGGTTTAGCATCTATGTGGGTTCGAGGCACTCTAGTGGCCTCAATGGCCATCGGCGCGCTGCCGAAATGATGGAGATTTTGTCACCCTAGAATCGCACAAGTCAACGCGGTCAACGATTTTGATTTTGGCGATTGTGAGTTCTAGAGTTTCTGAAAAATACAAAGTCATACAGTCGACTCATTTATCATGTTCGTAAAGGCTCTAAACACGAACTTTAGAGTACACTAGCACTTTGCTTCAAAGTGAAGCAAACTTGATTCGAACTTTCAAGTGAATGTTTAATCGTTGAGTTATGCTATATTACACTTTTGGAGGTGATAATGAAGTGATTAGTCATACAATCGACTCATTTATCATGTTTGTAAAGGCTTTAAACACGACCTTTAGAGTACACTAGCACTCTGCTTCAGAGTGAAGCAAACATGACTCGAACTTACAAGTGAATCGTTTATTCATTGAGCTTTGCTTTATTACATTATTAGAAGTGATAATGAAGTGATTAGTAATACAATTGACTCATTTATCTTGTTCGTAAAGGCTCTAAACACGAACTTTAGAGTACACAAGCAATTTGTTTCAAACTGAAGCAAACTTGATTTGAACTTTCAAGTGAATCGTTTATTCATTGAGCTATGCTTTATTACACTATTAGAAGTGATAATGAAAATATTAGTCATATAGTCGATTAATTTATCATGTTCGAAAAGGCTCTAAATACGAACTTTACAGTACACTAGCACTTTTCTTCAAAGTGAAGCGAACTTGATTCGAACTTTCAAGTGAATATTTAATCGTTGACTTATACTATACTACACTATTAGAAGTGATAATGAAGTAATTAGTCATACAATTGACTAATTTATCATGTTCGCAAAGGCTCTAAACACGAACTTTAGAGTACACTAGCACTTTGCTTCAAAGTGAAGCAAACTTGATTCGAACTTTCAAGTGAATCGTTTAATCGTTGAGTTATGCTATATTACACTATTAGAAAGTGATAATGAAGTGATTAGTCATACAATGGACTCATTTACCACGTTCGTAAAGGCTCTAAACACGAACTTTAGAGTACACTAGCACGTTGCTTTAAAGTGAAGCAAACTTGAGACGAACTTTCAAGTGAATCGTTTATTCGTTGAGCTATTCTCTATTACACTATTAGAAGTGATACTGAAAATATTAGTCATACAGTCGATTCATTTAACATTTTCGAAAAGGCTCTAAACACGAACTTTATAGTAGACTAGCACTTTGCTTCAAAGTGAAGCGAACTTGATTCGAACTTTTAAGTGAATATTTAATCATTGAGTTATACTATATTACACTATTAGAAGTGATAATAAAGTGATTAGTCATATAATTGACTCATTTATCATGTTCGCAAAAGCTCTAAACACGAACTTTGGAGTACTCTAGCACTTTGCTTTAAAGTGAAGCAAACTTGATTCAAACTTTCAACTGAATATTTAATCATTGAGTTATACTATATTACACTATTAGAAGTGATAATGAAGTGATTAGTCATACAATGAACTCATTTATCACGTTCGTAAAGGCTCTAAACACGAACTTTAGAGTACACTAGCATTTTGCTTCAAAGTGAAGCGCACTTGATTTGAACTTTCAAGTGAATCGTTTAATCGTTGAGTTATGCTATATTACACTATTAGAAGTGAAAATGAAGTGATTAGTAATAAAATTGACTAATTTATCATGTTTGTAAAGGCACTAAACACGAACTTTATAGTAAACAAGCACTTTGCTTCAAAGTAAAGCGAACTTGATTCGAACATTCAAATGAATCGTTTAATCGTTGAGTTATGCTATATTACACTAATAGAAGTGATAATGAAGTGATTAGTAATAAAATTGACTAATTTATCATGTTCGTAAAGGCTCTAAAAATGAAGTTTAGAGTACACAAGCACTTTGTTCCAAACTAAAGCAAACTTGATTCGAACTTTCAAGTGAATCGTTTATTCGTTGAGCTATGCTTTATTACACTATTAGAAGTTATAATGAAAACATTAGTCATTCAATCGACTCATTTATCATGTTCAAAAAGGCTCTAAACACGAATTTTAGAGTACACTAGCACATTGCTTCAAAGTGAAGCGAACATGATTCGAACTTTCAATTGAATGTTTAATCGTTGAGTTCTAGTATATTACACTATTAGAAGTGATAATGAAGTGATTATTCATACAATTAACTCATTTATCATGTTCGTAAAGGCTCTAAACACAAACTTTAGAGTACACTAGCACTTTACTTCAAAGTGAAGCAAACATGAGTTGAACTTTCAAGTGAATCGTTTATTCGTTGAGCTATGTTTTATTACACTATTAGAAGTGATAATGAAGTGATTAGTCATACAATTGACTCATTTATCATGTTCGTAAAGGCTCTAAATACGAACTTTAGAGTACAGTAGGACTTTGTTTCAAAGTGAAGCAAACTTGACTCGAACTTTCAAGTGAATCGTTTATTCGTTGAGCTATGCCTTATTACACTATTAGAAGTGATAATAAAAATATTAGTCATACAGTCGATTCATTTATCATGTTCGAAAAGGCTCTAAACACGAACTTTATAGTACACTAGCACTTTGCTTCAAAGTGAAGCGAACTTGATTCAAACTTTTAAGTGAATATTTAATCATTGAGTTATACTATATAACACTATTAGAAGTGATAATAAAGTGATTAGTCATACAATTGACTCATTTATCATGTTCGCAAAGGCTCTAAACACGAACTTTGGAGTACACTAGCACTTTGCTTCAAAGTGAAAGCTTTATCATTCAAATAATGACAAACATGCAGCCCCACATTTTGACGTGCAGTTTTTAGGGCGAGTATATGCGAATACTTATCCTAATCACGCGGTGTCAAACAAATTTATATGTTCCTAGGGTGACCTAGGGTCGAGTCCCAAGAGAAAAGCCTAGACGTTGTTTTCTATGTATAATCACTAATGCAAGTCTACGAAAGATGGAGTTTTTTTGTGATGATTTTATTTATTTATAATATCTAAGTCTTATAAACATAAATAAAATGCAGCAAGAATCCTACTTCATTCCTAGGTTACAAGATAATGATGCAATAATAATGAAGCAAGCATACGAAGTCATGAATGATACGTTTCTTAGGTTATTGTGTTGCGCATTCTGGATTCAACTCTCGCTCCTTCTCTAGAATGGATCCAACACTTAAGTATGATTCTCAAACTCTCGCTCTGTTGAATCGTGTTTAGAACTTAAATCCCATAATCTCAGGGACTTCCTCATCTTCGAGGGTAGTTGCAATTACTTCCGTTTCTTCCATGTCCCGTTGCATCAACGGTTCTTCTTGTTGCTCCCATTCGAAGCTCGCTTGTTCTGCCAACATTCTGCTCATGTTTTCTTGTTGCATCTGCAGCTCATCAATCTTATTAAAGAGGAGCTTGTTATCCTCTTGCAGCTGTGCGAGAGTTGCTGCTATTTGTGCGGCAGCGGGCAGCAGGGAAGATCTTTCGGTGTATGGCATTCCATAATCACTTTCCTGCGCTTCCTGCTCGTACTCGTAGCTGCTGGGCTCCTGCTGATAGCTTTCATTCTCATATTCGTATTCATCTCTTGGCTGCTCGGCATAGTAGGGGAATTCAGGATATTGATCTTCATATTCATACCACGGCATCATCGGTTCTTGTATATAAAAATCTGGATATTCAGCTTCGAACGGAGGCTCTTCATAGAATATGCTCTGAGTGTAATCTTCCCTCTGAGTTCGGTGATCTCGTTGGACAGGGGCATAGGGTGAATCGTAGTGTCTACCGAGGCTTTGGGTATAGCACTCCCGAACTGATTTTTCTTCTTCTTCTTGCGGAAGAGTGGCATTCCTTTGCCACATCGGTTCCCTACATGTCTCAAACTCTGCTGGTCTTTGATAAGTAGAAACATGATGCGGAGGGGTATCATAAATGAGTGTATTTGCACTGGTGAAGTGGGGGAATGAGAAGTGTGGTTCCATGTTGATTTGGTTGCTTGCTTTCGGTAAAATTCAGCGCGTCTCCTAATCTGAAATTGCGTACTTCGCACACAATCAAAGGACGATGTGATTAGTAACAACTCAAGACAGGGTACACAAGAATAGCACGCATGCAAGCAATCACAATCAACAAGTAAAAGAAAAATAGAAAGTGAAGTAAACAAACAAAAACAACGATAAATAGAAAACTAGTCTAAAGGCAATTCCCCGGCAACGGCGCCATTTTGACGTGCAGTTTTTAGGGCGAGTATATGCGAATACTTATCCTAATCACGCGATGTCAAACAAATTTATATGTTCCTAGGGTGGCTAGGGTTGAGTCCCAAGAGAAAAGCCTAGACGTTGTTTTCTATGTATAATCACTAATGCAAGTCTACGAAAGATGGAGTTTTTTTGTGATGATTTTATTTATTTATAATATCTAAGTCTTATAAACATAAATAAAATGCAGCAAGAATCCTACTTCATTCCTAGGTTACAAGATAATGATGCAATAATAATGAAGCAAGCATACGAAGTCATGAATGATACGTTTCTTAGGTTATTGTGTTGCGCATTCTAGATTCAACTCTCGCTCCTTCTCTAGAATGGATGCAACACTTAAGTACGATTCTCAAACTCTCGCTTGTTGAATCGTGTTTAGAACTTAAATCCCATAATCTCAACCTCTCGGTCTATTGATCGGTAATTCAAGTCCACAATAATGTTAACCTAAGGTAATGTGTGTTTGTCACTCTCGTACACGAAACACTGCCCTAAACATACAATTCTGAATTGTAAACCTCCTAAGTTCAACTCTCGTTCCTTTCTTAGGCATCTAAAATTCAGAACATAAATAAAGGGAATAAACAAACATATCAAATAAATACTTCATTATGCTCAGTAAAAATTCAGTTTTGCATTACAATCTAACCTAGGAAGTCTGTGAGGATTCTCACCACAATACTACTCAGTCATGCTACGAAAAGAAATAAACAAAACAGAAATAAAGATAGTGTAGAGGTTGCCGGTGTTGGAGAGGAGATCCTTGGAGTTTCCTCAAGCTTCTTGTTGTCAAAACCTTGGAGTAGCCGCTAAAAATCCTTCCAATCCGTCCCTCTTGAAGCTTGCTCGTTCCCCTGGTATGGTGTCTTGTTATTCTGGCCGTCAAGCTCTCTTTGTGTCTGTCTAGGGTTTTGTATTTATACCTTTTGAATTTCCAAACCCTGAACTTTCCAAAAATCCAGATTCTGCAATATTCTGTCCTCGGCCGACTCACTTTTTGGGTCGCCCGACCCATTTTTTTGGGGTGCCCGACCCATTTTCCTCGGATAACCTTCTTTGCCTCCTGTCAGACTAACTTTTGGGTCGGGCACCCAAGAAATGGGTCGGTCGACTCATTTTACTTCCTAGGTTGCCCGACTCATTCCTCGGCAGAAACGGGTCGGTATGTCTTGAACGACTCAAAACACCATCTTACACTCCGATTTGGAACTTGATGCAAACTACAAAGTTGTAGATAATTGAAAGAGCTTTCCAACGACTCAAGATCTGCGCTGTGTTCTAGAAGCTTTTAAAGAGCCAGAGGTCGGGCTGCCACTATATGCTGCCATTTACTCGTTTCTGCTCCGAATCATCTGGAATTCGTCCGAACTTCTTCCATTCTATCCCGCATTGATATATTTACGTTTATAACCTGAAATGGAATAAAAGAGTACAAAAGATGCGATAAAGATCGAAATGAACAAGAACTTAATGCGAAATATGTGCAAATGCATAGTACATTTGTTCGTATATCAAGGTTTTAAACACGAACTTTAGAGTACACTAGCTCTTTGCTTCAAAGTGAAGCAAACTTGTATCTAACTTTCAAGTGAATGTTTAATCAATGAGTTATGCTATATTACGCTATTAGAAGTGATAATGAAGTGATTTCTCGTATAATTTTCTCATTTATCATGTTCGAAAAGGCTCTAAATACAAACTTTAGAGTACACTAGCACTTTGCTTAAAAGTGAAGCAAACTTGATTCAAACTTTCAAGTGAATGTTTAATCATTTAGTTATGCTATATTACACTATTAGAAGTGATAATGAAGTGATTAGTCATACAATAGACTCATTTATCATGTTCGTAAAGGCTTTAAACACAAACTTTAGAGTAGACTAGCACTTTGCTTCAAAGTGAAGCAAACTTGTATCGAACATTCAAGTGAATGTTTAATCATTGAGTTATGCTATATTACACTATTAGAAGTGATAATGAAGAGATTAGTCATACAGTCGACTCATTTATCATGCTCGTAAAGGCTCTAAACACGAACTTTAGAGTACACTAGCACTTTGCTTCAAAGTGAAGCAAACTTGTTTCAAACTTTCAAGTGAATGTTTATGCTATATTACACTATTAGAAGTGATAATGAAGTAATAGTCATACAGTCGATTCATTTATCATGTTCGTAAAGGCTCTAAACACGAACTTTAGACACTAGCACGTTGTTTCAAAGTGAAGCAAACTTGATTCAAACTTTCAAGTGAATCGTTTAATTATTGAGTTATGCTATATTACACTATTAGAAGTGATAGTGAAGTTATTAGTCATACAATAGACTCATTTACCATGTTCGTAGAGGCTTTAAACACGAACTTTAGAGTACACTAGCACTTTGCTTCAAAGTGAAGCAAACTTGATTCAAACTTTCAAGTGAATGTCGAATCGTTGAGTTATGCTATATTACACTATAAGAAGTGATAATGAAGTGATTAGTCATACAATCGACTCATTTATCATGTTCGTTAAGGCTTTAAACACGAACTTTAGAGTTGACTAGCAGTTTGCTTCAAAGTGAAGCAAACTTGTATCGAACATTCAAGTGAATCGTTTAGTCATTGAGTTATGCTACATTACACTATTAGAATTGATAATGAAGTGATAAGTCATACAATTGACTCATTTATCATGTTCATAAAGGCTCTAAACACTAACTTTAGAGTACACATGCACTTCACTTCAAAGTGAAGCGAACTTGATTCGAACTTTCAAGTGAATGTTTAATCGTTGAGTTATACTATATTACACTATTTGAAGTGATAATGAAGTGATTATTCATACACTCGACTCATTTATAATGTTCGTAAAGGCTTTAAACACGAACCTTAGAGTACACTAGCACTTTGCTTCAAAGTGAAGCAAACTTGATTCAAACTTTCAAGTGAATGTTTGATCGTTGAGTTATGCTATATTACACTATTAGAAGTGATAATGAAGTGATTAGTCATACAATTGACTAGACTAGATTGAGTAATAATATCATACAGATTTGACCGGAATGTATGTGTAGGTTATTAAGCTGTGACAGGACCTTAATCTACGTGGACGATTATATCATGTGCCTTTTGTGACTGAGGATAAACATAGAATTCATAGTGAAGAATCTGAACCGAGCTCATCTCTTGCATAGTTATTTACATCTTTCATACTTGCTGTCTGTGTGTGCGCCAGTAATACTTGCGCAACAGTCTATCTTATCTTTTAATAGTTCTCACACACAACCCCAATTCTTAGTTTGTAGTTAGAAAGGAGAATTCTCACCGTTCCCTGTGGATTCGACCCCAGCTTGCCAAGACTATACTAGTAGGAGAGCCGGGACAAATTTGCAGAACTCAACGACGTGCTCGTCATTGTTCACTACATACCAAAGTTCCATGGTATGACTAGTGAGAATCCGGTGAAGCATGTCAGAGAGTTTGCGGCTAGCTGCTAAAATATGAGGAATGGGAACGAGGATCCAGAGTTACTAAAATCAAGAGCATTCCCATTCTCACTATGTGATTTAGCTCGGCAATGGTAGATGGGGCTAGCACCCGGTTCGATAAGGACGTGGCCTGAGTTGCAGGAGAGATTCCTAGATAAGTTCTACCCTGCGACCAAGGTGTCACTACTCCGAAGAGAGCTAGCCACGCCGAAGCAGTTGCATGGAGAGTCACTTTCAAAATACTATGAGCGGTTCAAGGAACTAGAAGCGAACTGCTACAACCACGGACTTCCCCAGCATGTACTCATAGAGAATTTTCTCAACGGACTTACTGAGATGGAACTCAGGTTGTTGAATGCTTGCGTAGGAGGCAACGTGAGGAATATGTATCCGGAGGACGTATGGAAACTGATCGAGGATACTGCGGACCAAGTCAAATATCAGGTATCCCTAGAGAATAACCGCGCCAGATCACTGCATCAAGTGGACATTACTGGAGAAATCAAGGAGCTTAAAGATATGATGCAGAAACTGATGATGAAGCAGAGCGCCGATACGAGACCGTGTGAATTCTGTCACGCCACAGATTATTAGACAGATGCGTGCCCCACCTTGTTCGAAGAACACGCAGATGTGAATGCTATAGGAGGGTGGAATAGTGGACAAGCTAGGAAAGGACAGCCTAGATTCGGACTAGCTGAGAATGGGTTTAGCTGGAAGAACGAGCAGAATTTCCAGAGACCACTGACTGGCGCGCGCAACCTAATGCTCCCACTGGCGCGCAACCTTACTCACCAGCCGCTTCTTACAACCCCCTGCACAAACGCGCTGAAGGGCCAGCGCAGTATAACCAGCAGCCGAAGAGATCATTTGAAGATATTGTGGGTCAGTTGGCTGAGACGGTGCTAAAGAATGAAGAGCAAAATGAAAAGCATTTTACTCTGATCGAGAATCAGTTGACACAGATCTCTGTAACCGTGACCGAGCTTGCAAATAACAGGAAAGCAGCTATGGTGTCAATGTGGTGTTGCTCTGATCAGGCAAAGAGACGTCTGCTGCGCCAGTGGTTACTCGTGCAAGGAAAAATGCAGACGCGCAGATTCCTCACTCAGTGCCAGAGCCAGACGCACCTGTTGCAGGGAAGGAGAGCAAATCTAGCAGCAACGTACCACTTCCTTTCCCCACCCAAAGCATGAAGCCTAAGAAAACCGAGCTAGATCAGGAGTTATATGACTTGTTTAGTAAGGTGGAAATCAACATCCCAGTTATAGATGCATTGAAGCAAATTCTGCGGTACGCAAAGTTTCTCAAGGATCTATGCACGAACAAAAGGAGGAAGGGAGGACATAGAGAGCACGTGCAGCTTAACGCAAACGCCTCATCAATAGTACAACATAAGGTACCACCAAAATGCCTAGATCCAGGTACGTTTACTATACCATGCACAATCGGTGTAGACAATTGCATGGTAGACCTAGGTGCTTCTATAAATGTTTTACCTCACTCTTTATACACATCTTTGCATCTTGGACCACTTAAGCCTGCAGGGTTGACAATCCAATTTGCAGACAGATCATGCAAGCAATCAGTGGGCATGGTCGAGGATGTATTGGTGAGAGTGGGAGAATTGGTGTTCCCGGTTGATTTCTATGTATTAGAGATGGAAGGAAACGTCTCCGCTGACACCGCGCAAGTATTGCTTGGCCGACCATTCCTGATGACCGTGCGAACAAGAATTGACGTATGGAAGGGAACCCTATCGATGGAAGTGGATGGTGAAGTTATACACTTCAATATCTTTAAGGGCATGCAGTTTCCTCATGATGACTCCACGGTGAATGCACTAGATATCATTGATGAAGCAGTGGAGGATGAGCACGCGCGCCATCAAACTCGCGCACTGTTAGACGCATGCGGAGAAGTAGCTGACACAACTGCTGATAACACCAGCAGTTCATCCGATGCAGAAGACACGAGGTATCCTACTTCTGGTACTGAATTATGTGTTGCTGACACGGCTGTCTCTCATAACATACAGGAACCAAAGATCACACTGAAGCAACTCCCGAGCACCTGAAGTATGTGTTTTTGGGCGATAATGAGACTAAGCCAGTTATTATAAAGAACCAGTTGGAACCTGCGCAAGAAGCGCGCCTGGTGGAAGTCTTGCGCAAGAACAGGCGCGCGATTGGATGGACATTGGATGACTTGCGCGGAATCAGTCCGGACGTGTGCATGCATCGAATTCTGTTAGAAGATGGAGCTAAACCGTGCAGAGATGCCCAGCGAAGACTCAACCCTATCATGATGGAGGTGGTGCAGAAAGAGATCATTAAGCTGCTCGACGCTGGAATTATTTACCCAATCTCCGATAGTAAGTGGGTGAGTCCGATTCATGTTGTCCCAAAGAAAGGTGGGATCACAGTAGAGAGAACGCAGCAGGAGAACTGGTGCCAAGAGAATACAGACTGGATGGCGCATGTGCATAGACTACCGGAAGCTGAATGCAGTCACGCGCAAGGACCACTTCCCTCTACCGTTTATAGATCAGATGCTTGACCGATTGGCAGGTAAACCCCATTACTGTTTCTTGGATGGATTTTCAGGGTATAATCAGATTCCCATAGCTGCGGAGGACCAAGAAAAGACAACATTCACATGTCCCTTCGGTACGTTTGCTTTCCGGCGCATGTCTTTTGGATTATGTAACGCGCCAGGTACGTTCCAAAGGTTAGTAATGAGTATATTCTCGGACATGTTGGGATCATGCATTGAAGTATTTATGGACGATTTTACGGTGCATGGTGATACGTTTGATGCATGTTTAGAAATTTAGATAAAGTCTTGAAACGTTGCATATCTAAAAACCTAGTCCTTAATTATGAAAAGTGTCACTTCATGGTCACGCATGGAGTGGTGCTCGGCCATATTGTCTCAAGGGAAGGATTAAAGGTAGATAAGGCAAAGATTGATCTTATTGCTAGCTTGCCGTACCCTACTAATGTTAGAGAATTAAATCTTTTTTAGGGCACGCTGGATTTTATAGACGTTTCATTCAAGATTTTCTAAAATATCAACTCCGTTGTCTAACCTCCTGCAAAAGGATGTAGTGTTTGATTTCACAGATGCCTGTCGCAGCGTTTGACGCGCTGAAACACGCACTGACTAGCGCGCCAGTACTGCAGGCGCCAGACTGGAACTGCCATTCGAATGATGTGCGACGCAAGCGACTATGCTGTTGGCAGTACTTGGTCAGCGCAAGACAAGAAACCTCACGCTATACTATGCATCGCGCACACTGGACCCCGCCAGCGGAATTACACTACCACTGAGAAAGAGCTTAGCCATTGTTTTTGCCCTAGAAATTCCGTGCATACATATTAGGGGCCAAAGTCATCATATTCACAGATCCGGGCACTAGGTATTTATGTCCAAGAAAGGAAACTAAACCGAGACTCATGCGTTGGTTATTACTTTTACAGGAATTTGACATAGAAATCAAGGACAAGAAGGGATCGGACAACATAGTCAGATCACTTGAGTCGTATAGTCAAAAAGGAAGATCAAGGCGTCATCACGGAGACCTTCCGACGAGCACATAATGACACTACAGGGTAAGGTACCGTGGTATGCTCACATTGTGAACTACCTGGTCACTGGTACGTTTCCCCCATCATTCAATAAACCGCAAAGATTACGATTAAAACATGATGCTAGAATGTACTTATGGGATGATCCGTACTTGTTTAGAATAGGTCCCGACCAAATACTTAGACGTTGCATCCCAGACCATGAAATAGAATCGGTCCTAGCTTTCTGCCATGAACATGCATGTGGTGGGCATTTTGGCCCTAAACGAACTAGTAGGAAAATCTTAGATTCAGGATTTTATTGGCCGCATTTGTTTAGGGATTCATATGCACATTGCAAGAGTTGTGATAGATGTCAGCGCGCGGCCAATATATCCGCGCGCAATGAGATGCCTCAAATGCCTATCATGGTAGACGAGGTGTTCGATTTATGGGGATTGATTTCATGGGTCCTTTCCCTCCCTCATTCGGATTTGAGTACATTCTAGTAGCTGTAGATTATGTGTCTAAATGGGTTGAGGCTAAAGCTACAAGAAAAGATGATGCTAAAACTGTTACTGATTTTTTGCGCACTAACGTTTTCTGCCGTTATGGTGTACCCAAGGAACGCATTTTTGTAACAGGATGGTAGCTCATGTACTCAAGCATTACGGGGTTCAACATAGAACATCCACCGCATATCACCCACAAACAAATGGCCAGGCAGAGATCTCCAATCGGGAAATTAAGCGAATACTGGAGAAGATGGTGAAGCCGACGCGTAAAGATTGGAGCCTTCATCTGGACGACGCATTATGGGCATATCGGACAGCTTTCAAAACCCCCATCGGTACTTCTCAATTCCGGCTGGTCTATGGGAAAGCATGTCACCTTCTGGTGGAATTAGAGCACAAGGCTTACTGGGCATTGCTTACATGCAATCTAGATCTAGATAGTGCAGGACGAGAAAGGATGCTGGATTTGAACGAGCTAGATGAGCTGGGCGCTGACGCATATGACTGTACGCGCGACTACAAATTGCGCACGAAATTATATCATGATAAGTTCATATTACGCTGTTCTTTCAATATTGATGATAAGGTGTTATTATTCTCATCTCGTTTGAAGATAATGCCAGGAAAGTTGCGTAGCAGATGGACCGGCCCGTACATTGTCACTAAGGTTTTCGTGCACAGGGCAGTAGAGATAGAAGGTGAAAACGATCATCATCGCTTCAAGGTCAATGGTCAACGACTCAAGCATTACCTCTCTAGTCCCATACCATCCGCACAAGAGTTTGATTTAATGGTACCAGATGAGCAAGAGTTGTTTAATGCAGAACCTACCGGTGCGGTCTGTTCTTAAAAATTATGACAGTTAAAACAGCTGCATGTAAATAAAATTAAAATTATTTTAAAACATTATATTGAATTGAAAACACTTATAATATTTACTAAATTGAACATTAAAGTGTCACCACAAATAAAAAATGTAGTATACTTTAAAATATAATGTTAATCAATTTTTAAAATTAATTTAGTGGTGTAATATTAAATAATAAAATTAATTACCATTTGTCCACAATTACATTAAGGGTAAGGTTATTTTCCAAAATTATGACAGTTATAATAATTATATGTAAATAAAATTTCAAATTATATAATTAAATAGAACAAAAATAGATTAAAAAATTGAGCTAAAAATGTTATATTAATATTAAAATAAATAGTTAATTTCAATCAAAATTTATATTAATTCATAAGTTTTTAAGAGTAATAATAATATTATATAAAAAAAGATAAATTATAATGTTACAAAAAATATTACTATTTAAAATTAATTAAACTAAACATAAATGTTAATATAAATATAATATAATTTGAAATATAATGCTAATCATTTTTAAAATTTATAATTATAAATAATGATTTGGCCACGTTCCAAAAATTATAACAATGATAATAAAAATAATTATTATTTTAAAATATTAAGCTGAACATATAAATTCAATTATAAAATTTGAAATATAGCATAACTAAAATATATAGTTAGTAAGATTTTAATATCTATAATATGTATAAAATTCAATAATAATTAGCAAAAAAAAAATACTATAAATTAAATAACACCCAGAGACAACACACACAACACAAAAACAAAGACAGTGAAGACAATAAAGACTATGAAAAGAGTAAAGACAGTATAGCCAATTAGGACAGAAAAAGACAGTAAAGATAGTAAAATTAATAAAGACAGTAAAGATGATAAAACACAAAATGACCAAAATTAGCTAAAACCAAGACTTGGATGTAAGAACCACCAAAAAGCAATACTCAATCGAAGCCAATTAGTGTACAGCTAACAGCAAGGACCCAGCTACTAACAGCTGACATTCATAAATCAGAAGATACCGACATGAGATAATACATGCTACAGACATAGTCACAGCCTATTCTTAAAAATTATGATAGTTAAAACAGCTGCATGTAAATAAAATTAAAATTAATTTAAAACATTGTATTGAACTAAAAACACTTATAATATTTACTAAATTGAACATTAAAGTGTCACCACAAATAGAAAATGTAGTATACATTAAAATACAATGTTAATCTATTTTTAAAATTAATTTAATGGTATAATGTTAAATAATAAAATTAATTACCATTTGTCCACAATTACGTTAAGGGTAAGGTTGTTGTCCAAAATTATGACAGTTATAATAATTATATGTGAATAAAATTTTAAATTATATAATTAAATAGAACAAAAATACATTAAAAAATTAAAAAATTGAGCTAAAAATGTTATAATAATATTAAACTAAATTGTTAATTTCAATAAAAATTTATATTAATTCATAAATTTATAAGAGTAATAATAATTATATATAAATAAAAAAGATAAATTATAATGTTACCAAAAATATTATTATTTAAAATTAATTAAACTAAACAAGAATGTTTATATAAATATAATATAATTTGAAATATAATGTTAATCAGATTTAAAATTTAAAATTATAAAATAAAGATTTGGCCACGCTCCAAAAATTATAACAATGATATATAAACAATAAATAATTTTAAAATATTAAGCTGAACATATAAATTCAACTATAAAAATTAAAATATAGCATAACTTAAAATATATAGTTAGTAAGATTTTAATATCCATTATATGTTTAAAATTAAATAATAATTAGCAAAAACAAAAAACACTTTAAATTACTTAACACCCACTAACAACACACACAACAAAGACAGTGAAGACAATAAAGACTATGAAGATAGTAAAGACAGTAAAGCCAATTAGGACAGAAAAAGACAGTAAAGGCAGTAAAAATAATAAAGTTAATAAAACACAAAGTGGCCAAAATTAGCAAAAACCAAGACTTGGATGTAAGAACCACCAAAAAGCAATTCTCAATCGAAGCCAGTAACTGTACATCTAACAGCAAGGACCCAGCTATTAACAACTGACATTCATAAATCAGAAGATACCGAAATGACATAATACATGCTACCAATATAGTCACGGCCTGTTCTTAAAAATTATGACAGTTAAAACAGCTGCATGTAAATAGAATTAAAATTATTTTAAAACACTATATTGAATTGAAAACAATTATAATATTTACTAAATTGAACATTAAAGTGTCACCACAAATACAAAATGTACTACACTTTAAAATACAATGTTAATCTATTTTTAAAATTAATTTAAGGGTGTAATGTTAAATAATAAAATTAATTACCACTTGTCCACAATTACGATAAGGGTAAGGTTGTGGTAGTTATATGTGAATAAAATTTCAAATTATATAATTAAATAGAACAAAAATACATTAATAAAATTAAAAAAATTGAGCTAAAAATGTTATAATAATATTAAACTAAATAGTAATTTCAATCAAAATTTATATTATTTCATAAGTTTATAAGAGTAATAATAATTATATGAAAATACAAAAAGATAAATTATAATGTTACCAAAAATATTACAATTTAAAATTAATTAAACTAAACATAAATGCTTATATAAATATAATATAATTTGAAATATAATATAATTTGAAATATAATGATAATTAGATTTAAAATTAATATTTATAAAATAACGATTTGGCCACACTCCAAAATTATAACAATGATATATAAACTATAATTATTTTAAAATATTAAGCTGAACATATAAATTCAACTATAAAAATTAAAATATAGCATAACTTAAAATATATAGTTAGTAAGATTTTAATATCCATTATATGTTTAAAATTAAATAATAATTAGCAAAAACCAAAAAAATATAAATTACTTAACACCCACAGACAACGCACACAACAAAGACAGTGAAGACAATAAAGACTATGAAGAGAGTAAAGACAGTAAAGCCAATTAGGACAGAAAAAGACAATAAAGATTGTAAAAATAATAAAGATAATAAAACATAAAGTGGCCAAAATTAGCAAAAACCAAGACTTGGATGTAAGAACCACTAAAAAGCAATTCTCAATCGAAGCCAGTAACTGTACATCTAACAGCAAGGACCCAGCTATTAACAACTGACATTCATAAATCAGAAGATACCGAAATGAGATAATACATGCTACCAATATAGTCACGGCCTGTTCTTAAAAATTATGACAGTTAAAACAGCAGCATGTAAATAAATTAAAATTATTTTAAAACATTATATTGAATTGAAACACTTATAAAATTTACTAAATTGAACATAAAAGTGTCACCACAAATACAAAATGTACTACACTTTAAAATACAATGTTAATCTATTTTTAAAATTAATCTAATGGTGTAATGTTAAATAATAAAATTAGATACCATTTGTCCACAATTACGTTAAGGGTAAGGGTGTAGTCCAAAATTATGACAGTTATAATAATTATATGTGAATAAAATTTCAAATTATATAATTAAATAGAAAATTAAATTAAAAAAATTAAAAAAAATTGAGCTAAAAATGTTATAATAATATTAAACTAAATAGTTAATTTCAATCAATATTTAAATTAATTCATAAGTTTATAAGAGTAATAATAATTATATATAAATAAAAAAGATAAATTATAATGTTACAAAAAATATTACTATTTCAAATTAATTAAACTAAACATAAATGTTTATATAAATATAATATAATTTGAAATATAATGTTAATCAGATTTAAAAATTTTAATTATAAAATAACGATTTGGCCACGCTCCAAAAATTATAACAATGATATATAAACAATAATTATTTTAAAATATTAAGCTGAACATATAAATTCAACTATAAAATTTAAAATATAGCATAACTTAAAATATATAGTTAATAAGATTTCAATATCCATTATATGTTTAAAATTAAATAATAATTAGCAAAAACCAAAAAAAAAAATTACTTAACACCCAGAGACAACACACACAACAAAGACAGTGAAGACAATAAAGACTATGAAGAGATTAAAGACAGTAAAGCCAATTAGGACAGAAAAAGACAGTAAAGATTGTAAAAATAATAAAGACAATAAAGATAATAAAACACAGAGTGGCCAAAAATAGCAAAAACCAAGACTTGGATGTAAGAAGCACCAAAAAGCAATACTCAATCGAAGCCAATAACTGTACAGCTAACAGCAGGGACCTAGCTACTTACAACGAACATTCATAAATCAGAAGATACCGACATGAGATAAAACATGCTACCAACATAGTCACAACATGTTCTTAAAAACTATGGCAGTTAGAACAGCTGCATGTAAATAAAATTGAAATTATTTTAAAATATTATATTGAATTGAAAACACTTATAACATTTACTAAATTGAACATTAAAGTGTCACCACAAATATAAAATGTAGTATACTTTAAAATACAATGTTAATCTATTTTTAAAATTAATTTAATGGTGTAATGTTAAATAATAAAATTAATTACCATTTGTCCACAATTACGTTAAGTGTAAGGTTGTGGTCCAAAATTATGACAGTTATAATAATTATATGTGAATAAAATTTCAAATTATATAATTAAATAGAACAAAAGTACATTAATAAAATTAAAAAATTGAGCTAAAATGTTATAATAATATTAAACTAAAGGGTTAGGTTCGAGAGGGACGATAAATTTTAGTAAGACAGAAGGACATAATTTCAACCGTTGATTTGATTAATCCAACGGTTGAGATTAAGTTGGTTTTTAATTAAATTGGGCGGTTGGATTTGCAAAAAACACGGGCGATTGGATTTGACGGTTATTTTTAGACTAAATCTCATCCGTTAGATTATTAGTAATCAACGATCAGAATTGTGTCTCACCGTCTCACAAATATTTATACGTCCTTCTCGAACTTTCCCCTTAAACTAAATATTTAATTTCAATCAAAATTTATATTAATTCATAATTTTATAAGAGTAATAATAATTATATATAAATAAAAAAGATAAATTATAATGTTACCAAAAAATAACTATTTAAAATTAATTAAAGTAAACATAAATGTTTATATAAATATAATATAATTTGAAATATGATGTTAATCAGATTTAAAATTTATAATTATAAAATAACGATTTGGCCACGTTCCAAAAATTATAACAATGATATATAAACAATAATTATTTTAAAATATTAAGCTGAACATATAAATTCAATTTTAAAAATTAAAATATAGAATAACTTAAGATATATAGTTAGTAAGATTTTAATATCTATTATATGTTTAAAATTAAATAATAATTAGCAAAAACCAAAAACACTATAAATTACTTAACACCGGGTTTGGTTTCGATACAAACCTTATTTAAAATAAAAACTTAGAACCACTATGAACCACACGATTAAAAAATCCAATGGATGTGATTATTGACATTATTAATATGGTAATTACTATCATCAATCAATATGAGGGCACACTTGTCAATTTGATTTTTATAATTGATAAATAATGATTTATTGAAAGTGCATTAATATATTTTTATAAAAAAATGCATTACAATATTTTGTAAAAATGCATTAAAATATTTTTTTAAAGTGCGTTAAAAGTTTTTAAAAAAGTGCATTACAATGTCTGCATATTAAAAACTTTATTATAATTTTTTTAAATTTTGATGCATTTTTGAAATTTATAATGATGCACTTTTTACTATAATTTTAAAAAATTGATGCACTTTTAAAGTATGTAGTGATGCACTTTTTATTATAAGTAAAAAATTGATGCACTTTTAAAGTATTTAGTGATGCATTTTTTATTATAATTTTAAAAAATTGATGTTCTTTTAAAGTATTTAATGATGCACTTTTTATATTCACTAATTTAAAAAATAATTATATAAACTAATTTTTATGCAATTTAAAATAATCCATTTATTACTTATATTGATCTGAAATGACAAGTGTGCCCTTTTATTACTAAAATGATTAATATTTAATTAATGAGGTCATTAATCCAAACCATTTAATTCTTAGATCTTAAGGCTCACATTAGTTCTAAATTTTAATTTTAAAATAGGTTCTCATTTGAACCTTTCCCACTTAACACCCACAGACAACACACACAACACAACAACAAAGAAAGTGAAGACAATAAAGACTATGAAGAGAGTAAAGATCGTAAAGCCAATTAGGACAGAAAAAGACAATAAAGACAGTAAAGACAGTAAAATTAATAAAGACAATAAAGATAATAAAACACAAAGTGGCCAAAATTAGCAAAAACCAAGACTTGGATGTGAGAACCACCAAAAAGCAATACTCAATCGAAGCCAATAACTGTACAACTAACAGCAAGGATCCAGCTACTAACAACATATATTCATAAATCAGAAGATACCAACATGAGATAATACATGCTACCAACATAGTTACGGTCTGTTCTTAAAAATTATGACAATTAAAACAGCTGTATGTAAATAAAATTATTTTAAAACATTTATTGAATTGAAAACACTTATAATATTTACTAAATTGAACATTAAAGTGTCACCACAAATATAAAATGTAGTATACTTTAAAATATAATGTTAATCTATTTTTAAAATTAATTTAATGGTGTAATATTAAATAATAAAATTAATTACCATTTGTCCACAATTACGTTAAGGGTAAGGTTATGGTCCAAAATTATGACAGTTATAATAACTATATGTAAATAAAATTTCAAATTATATAATTGAATAGAACAAAAATACATTAAAAAAATTGAGCTAAAAATGTTATAAAAATATTAAACTAAATAGTTAGTTTCAATCAAACTTTATATTAATTCACAAGTTTAAAAGAGTAATAATTATTATATATAAATAAAAAAGATAAATTATAATGTTACGAAAAATATTACTATTTAAAATTAATTAAACTAAACATAAATGTTTATATAAATACAATATAATTTGACATATAATATTAATCAGATTTAAAATTATTAATTATAAAATAACGATTTGGCCACGTTCCAAAAATTATAACAATTATATATAAACAATAATTATTTTCAAATATTAAGCTGAACATATAAATTCAATTATAAAATTAAAATATAGCATAACTTAAAATATATAGTTAGTAAGATTTTAATATCTATTATATGTTTAAAATTAAATAATAATTAGCAAAAACCAAAAACACTATAAATTACTTAACATCCAGAGACAACACACACAACACAACAACAAAGACAGTGATGACAATAAAGACTATGAAAGAGTAAAGACAGTAAAGCCAACTAGGACAGAAAAAAGACAGTAAAGACATTAAAATTAATAAAGACAATAAAGATAATAAAACACAATGTGGCCAAAATTAGCAAAAACCAAGACTTGGATGTGAGAACCACCAAAAAGCAATACTCAATTGAAGCCAATAACTGTACAACTAACAGCAAGGACCCGGCTACTAACAACAGACATTCATAAATCAGAAGATACCGACATGAGATAATACATGCTACAACATAGTCACGGCCTGTTCTTAAAAAGTATGCAGTTAAAACAGCTGCATGTAAATAAATTAAAATTTTTTTTAAAATATTATATTGAATTGAAGACACTTAATAATATTTACTAAATTGAACATTAAAGTGTCACCACAAATATTAAATGTAGTATACTTTAAAAATAATGTTAATCTATTTTTAAATTAATTTAATGGTGTAATATTAAATAATAAAATTAAATACCATATTTGCACAATTACGTTAAGGGTAAGGTTATGGTCCAAAATTATGACAGTTATAATAATTAATATGTAAATAAAATTTCAAATTATATAATTGAATAGAACAAAAATACATTAAAATAATTGAGCTAAAAATGTTATAAAAACATTAAACTAAATAGTTAGTTTCAATCAAACTTTATATTAATTCACAAGTTTAAAAGAGTAATAATTATTATATATAAATAAAAAAGATAAATTATAATGTTACGAAAAAATATTACTATTTTAAAATTAATTAAACTAAACATAAATGTTTATATAAATACAATATAATTTGAACATATAATATTAATCAGATTTAAAATTATTAATTATAAAATAACGATTTGGCCACGCTTCCAAAATTATAACAATTATATATAAACAATAATTATTTTCAAATATTAAGCTGAACATATAAATTCAATTATAAAAATTAAAATATAGCATAACTTAAAATATATAGTTAGTAAGATTTTAATATCTATTATATGTTTAAAATTAAATAATAATTAGCAAAACCAAAAACACTATAAATTACTTAACATCCACAGACAACACACACAACACAACAACAAAGACAGTGATGACAATAAAGACTATGAAGAGAGAGTAAAGACAGTAAGCCAACTAGGACAGAAAAAGACAGTAAAGACATAAAATTAATAAAGACAATAAAATAATAAAACACATGTGGCCAAAATTAGCAAAAACCAAGACTTGGATGTAAGAACCACCAAAAAGCAATACTCAATGAAGCCAATGACTGTAAACTAACAGCAAGGACCCAGCTACTAATAACAGACATTCATAAATCAGAAGATACCGACATGAGATAATACATGCTACAACATATCACGGTCTGTTCTTAAAAATTATGATAGTTAAAACAGCTATATGTAAATAAAATTAAAATTATTTAAAACATTATACTGAATTGAAAACACTTATAATATTTACTAAATTGAACATTAAAGTGTCACCACAAATAGAAAATGTAGTATACATTAAAATAATGTTAATGTATTTTTAAAATTAATTTAATGGTGTAATATGTTAAATAATAAAATTAATTACCATTTGTCCACAATTACGTTAAGGGTAAGGTTATGGTCCAAAATTATGACAGTTATAATAATTATATGTAAATAAAATTTCAAATTATATAATTGAATAGAACAAAAATACATTAAAAAAATTGAGCTAAAAATGTTATAAATAATATTAAACTAAATAGTTAGTTTTCAATAAAAATTTATATTAATTTCAAAGTTTATAAGAGTAATAATTATTATATATAAATAAAAAAGATAAATTATAATGTTACCGAAAAATATTACTTTTAAAATTAATTAAACTAAACATAAATGTTTATATAAATACAATATAATTTGAACATATAATATTAATCAGATTTAAAATTTTAAAATTATAAAATAAACGATTTGGCCACGTTCCAAAAATTATAACAATATATATAAACAATAATTATTTTAAAATATTAAGCTGAACATATAAATTCAATTATAAATTAAAATATAGCATAACTTAAAATATATAGTTAGTAAGATTTTAATATCTATTATATGTTTAAAATTAAATAATAATTAGCAAAAACCAAAAACACTATAAATTACTTAACATCCACAGACAACACACACAACACAACAACAAAGACAGTGATGACAATAAAGACTATGAAGAGAGTAAAGACAGTAAAGCCAACTAGGACAGAAAAAGACAGTAAAGACATTAAAATTAATAAAGACAATAAAGATAATAAAACACAATGTGGCCAAAATTAGCAAAAACCAAGACTTGGATGTGAGAACCACCAAAAAGCAATACTCAATTGAAGCCAATAACTGTACAACTAACAGCAAGGACCCAGCTACTAACAACAGACATTCATAAATCAGAAGATACCGACATGAGATAATACATGCTACCAACATAGTCACGGCCTGTTCTTAAAAAGTATGGCAGTTAAAACAGCTGCATGTAAATAAATTAAAATTATTTTAAAATATTATATTGAATTGAACACACTAATAATATTTACTAAATTGAACATTAAAGTGTCACCACAAATATTAAATGTAGTATACTTTAAAATATAATGTTAATCTATTTTTAAATTAATTTAATGGTGTAATATTAAATAATAAAATTAAATACCATATTTGCACAATTACGTTAAGGGTAAGGTTATGGTCCAAAATTATGACAGTTATAATAACTATATGTAAATAAAATTTCAAATTATATAATTGAATAGAACAAAAATACATTAAAAAAATTGAGCTAAAAATGTTATAAAAATATTAAACTAAATAGTTAGTTTCAATCAAACTTTATATTAATTCACAAGTTTAAAAGAGTAATAATTATTATATATAAATAAAAAAGATAAATTATAATGTTACGAAAAATATTACAATTTTAAATTAATTAAACTAAACATAAATGTTTATATAAATACAATATAATTTGACATATAATATTAATCAGATTTAAAATTATTAATTATAAAATAACGATTTGGCCACGTTCCAAAAATTATAACAATTATATATAAACAATAATTATTTTCAAATATTAAGCTGAACATATAAATTCAATTATAAAAATTAAAATATAGCATAACTTAAAATATATAGTTAGTAAGATTTTAATATCTATTATATGTTTAAAATTAAATAATAATTAGCAAAAACCAAAAACACTATAAATTACTTAACATCCACAGACAACACACACAACACAACAACAAAGACAGTGATGACAATAAAGACTATGAAGAGAGTAAAGACAGTAAAGCCAACTAGGACAGAAAAAGACAGTAAAGACATTAAAATTAATAAAGACAATAAAAATAATAAAACACAATGTGGCCAAAATTAGCAAAAACCAAGACTTGGATGTGAGAACCACCAAAAAGCAATACTCAATTGAAGCCAATGACTGTACAACTAACAGCAAGGACCCAGCTACTAATAACAGACATTCATAAATGAGAAGATACCTACATGAGATAATACATGCTACCAACATAATCACGGTCTGTTCTTAAAAATTATGACAGTTAAAACAGCTGTATGTAAATAAAATTAAAATTATTTTAAAACATTATACTGAATTGAAAACACTAATAATATTTACTAAATTGAACATTAAAGTGTCACCATAAATACAAAATGTAGTATACTTTAAAATATAATGTTAATCTGTTTTTTAAATTAATTTAATGGTGTAATATTAAATAATAAAATTAATTACCATTTGTCCACAATTACGTTAAGGGTAAGGTTATAGTCCAAAATTATGACAGTTATAATAATTATATGTAAATAAAATTTCAAATTATATAATTGAATAGAACAAAAATACATTAAAAAAATTGAGCTAAAAATGTTATAAAAATATTAAACTAAATAGTTAGTTTCAATCAAAATTTATATTAATTCACAAGTTTATAAGAGTAATAATTATTATATATAAATAAAAAAGATAAATTATAATGTTACGAAAAATATTACTATTTAAAATTAATTAAACTAAACATAAATGTTTATATAAATATAATATAATGTTAATCAAATTCAAAATTTGTAATTATAAAATAACGATTTGTCCACGTTCCAAAAATTATAACAATGATATATAAACAATAATTATTTTCAAATATTAAGCTGAACATATAAATTCAATTATAAAAATTAAAATATAGCATAACTTAAAATATATAGTTAGTAAGATTTTAATATCTTTTATATGTTTAAAATTAAATAATAATTAGCAAAAACTAAAAACACTATAAATTACTTAACACCCGCATACAACACACACAAAACAACACAACAACAAAGACAGTGAAGACAATAAAGACTATGAAGAGAGTAAAGACAGTAAAGCCAACTAGGACAGAAAAAGACAGTAAAGACAGTAAAATTAATAAAGACAATAAAGATAATAAAACACAAAGTGGCCAAAATTAGCAAAAACCAAGACTTGGAAGTAAGAACCACCGAAAAGCAATACTCAATCGAAGCCAATAACTGTATAACTAATAGCAGAGACCCAGCTACTAACAACAGACATTCATAAATCAGAAGATACCAACATGAGATAATACATGCTACCAACATAGTCACGGTCTGTTCTTAAGAATTATGACAGTTAAAACAGCTGTATGTAAATAAAATTAAAATTATTTTAAAACATTATATTGAATTGAAAACACTTATAATATTTACTAAATTGAACATTAAAGTGTCACCACAAATATAAAATGTAGTATACTTTAAAATATAATGTTAATCTATTTTTAAAATTAATTTAATGGTGTACTATTAAGTAATAAAATTTATTACCATTTGTCCAGTTTAGACTTAAATCTATGAATAATTTGTTTTAAGGCTTTATTCTTAATGCATGACCTGTTTAGTATTATTACTCCGAGCATACTTGCATGATAACTAGTTTAGATAGTTAGGCGAAGCCTTTACCCGCAGACCTAATTATAGACTCTATCATCTATCGTTAAACTATCAGAGGTACGTTACAGTGAATGATAGGAGTAGGACTAGAATAGTTAATCACTGCCTTTATCGGATTCGTGGTTACTTAGACTAGGTTGGGTAGTAATATCATATAGACTTTTACCGGAATATATGTGTAAGTTATTAAGCCTTTACCGGACCTTAGCTTGTGTGAACAATCAGTCATAGATCCTTAGAAAACCCGTGATAAACATAGAAGTTCATAGTGATAAGTCTAAGCTGAGCTCATCTCTCGTTTATAGTTTACTCTCGTATTGCATTTTGCACGCCAGTAGTACTTGCGCTCTTGTGTTCTTTCTTTTACTTGTTTTACTCACACAACCCCAATCTTTAGTTGTAGATAAAAGACAACTTCTCACCGTTCCCTGTGGATTCGACCCATGACTTGCCTAGACTATACTAAGGAGGAGAGGGACAAATTTACAGCACTCAACGACGTGCTCGTCAAGTCCCATCCTGTCAATTTTGTCGCTTTGTTTTAGAAGATTTTAATCACTTGTTTCTGGGTTGTTGGTGATCAATGTCTCTATGGAAGCACATTGGTATTAAAATAGAGTTATTGTGTCAGAAATACTCTTGTGTTGTAGACAGGTTATTCGGATGCTATCAACAAGTTGACTATGATATGTTTGCAAAGGTCTTAGTGGCTTGTTGGTTTATTTGGTACAATAGAAATAGAGTTTGGCATGACTCGGAACCATTGAGTCCAGCTACTGCTTATTCAAGAGTTTTAAGCTTTCTTAAAGATTATAAATCTAGCAATGTCTTATCTCTGTTTTCAACGTGTTACCTGGCGAGCTCATTGTCCTGGCTGAAACCACTAGGTGGGAAAATGAAGTTGAATATAGATGCTACATTTTGTGCGAATACTGGTGCAGCTAGAACTACTTGCGTCCTCAGAAACAGTGAGGGCTTAATTTTGAATGTAAATACGGTGAAACGGTCTTGTTGCTAGAATGTGTTTAATACTGAAGGTATGGCTCTACTTTTGGGACTACGAATGCTATCACCTTTGAAGCTCAGTGATGTATACATTGAATTTATTGTCCAAAGTTGTATGAAAAAATAAATTTCGGTCTTTATCGGAATGAAGCAGCTGGTGAGAGTACTTAGAATCTGTTTTATTGTTAACTGTTGTAACGATCTCTACTTCTGATTACTCAACGAATTCCATTCACCAATTTCTAGAATCTCTAAAACTGCAAGAATCCTAAATATTACCAACTAGTAAAAAGTAAATACACACAAGTTTATATTGAGATTAAATGGTCGTAAGGCCTTTACTCCTCGTTGAGCAAGCTCAGTGCTCGAATAATGCACTAATAGTAGCCGGAAAGCCCACGAATCGTGACGAGCACGTCGTTGAGTGCTGCAAATTTGTCCCTCTCCTCCTTAGTATAGTCTAGGTAAGTCAGGAGTCGAATCCACAGAGAACGATGAGAAGTCATCTTTTATCTACAAACTAAGATTGGGGTTGTGTGAGTTAAACAAGTAAAAGAAAGCAAACAGGAGCGTGAGTACTACTGGCGCACAGAATAAATACGAGTGTAAACTATAGAGGAGAGATGAGCTCAGCTTAGACTTATCACTATGAACTTCTATATTTATCACGGGTTTTTCTAAGGATCAATGACTGATTGTTCACGCAAGCTAAGGTCCGGTAAAGGCTTAATAACTTACACATATATTCCGGTAAAGGTCAATATGATATTACTACCCAACCTAGCCTAATTAACCACGAATCCGGTAAAGGTAGTGCCACTCCTATCTTTCACTGTAACGTATCTCTGATAGTTTAACGTTTGCAATAGAATCTATAATTAGGTCTGCGGATAAAGGCTTCGCCTAACTATCTAAACTAGTTATCATACAAGTATGCTCGGAGTAATAATACTAAACAGGTCATGCAGTAAGAATAAAACCTCAAAACATATTATTCATAGGTCAAGGTCTAAACTTAATTCAGAAAGTTAGCTAGACATGCTGAACATATTCATCTCAAGATTTATATGATAAACAACAAGTATTGAAACTAATAGCCTGATGCGCGCATCGTCAGTTGCGCGTCCCAGTCTTGCGCGGACAGCTTTGCGATTCTATCTTCAAATTCTGCTCTAAGTTGCCTCTCTACGCATGTCTGTGATTTCCTTTAAGCTCTGTATTTATACTCTTGCCTTGTAGGGTTTCCACGAATAATTAGGCAAGAAAATATGTTGGAAATCGTCTTTATCTCTAAAATCAGCTTTGGAAATATCTTTATCTCCAAAAACCAAACTTAGAAATATTCTTTGCGCGTGATGACGTCATCGCTCCGGATTTGCCGCTGATTGCTGACTTCATCATTTCGCTCTGTTCTGCGCGACCCATACTCGCACGCCACACTTCTCGCGCACTCGTTGGTCTTTGGCTCTTGTCAATTTTTGCTGTCTTTTATTCCGAGATTCAGCATTCTTGTAGCACTTTTGTTCTAACTCTTTGACGAGCACGTCGTTGAGTGCTGCAAATTTGTCCCGGCTCTCCTACTAGTATAGTCTGGCAAGCTGGGGTCGAATCCACAGGGAACGGTGAGAATTCTCCTTTCTATCTACAAACGAAGAATTGGGGTTGTGAGCGAATAATGAAAAAAAGAAAAGACTGTTGCGCAAGTAGCACTGGCGCACACACAGAAAGCAAGTATAAAAGATGTAAATAAATATCCGAGAGATGAGCTCGGTTCAGATTCTTCACTATGAATTCTATGTTTGTCCTCGGTCACTAAAGGTACATGATATACTGTTCACGTAGGTTAAGGTCCTGTCACAGCTTAATAACCTACACATACATTCCGGTCAAAGTCTGTATGATATTATTACTCAATCTAGTCTAGTCAATAACGGATCCGGTCAAGGTAGCTACTGCCTATTCTAATGTTACTCCTATCATTCACAGTCACGTACCTCTGAT
>QZGG01000978.1:0-87397 GCA_006409495.1 Sedum album | reverse complement strand
TAGTTTCTACCTTTAATGTGTTTTCTTACTTTTTCCAACTTCTGAACTCAATACTTTCTTCCACTGCTTTCAGATGTTAAGAAGCGGATTGCAGATGCTGTTAAGCTGGATAATCAGGTCTCTTTTTATTGATTTTACTAATTTATTGAAATGGGAATTTGGGTGTTGAGTCTTCATGATGATGCAGGAAGCTGTGGCTGTAACCACTGCAATCCAAGAAGAGATATTGAAGGAGATGGGGATTGGTAATGTCCATCTGCTCCTTTTATTCAGTTCATAGATTTTACTCGTCTTGATATATTGAGATATTACTGGTTGAATTTAACTAAATTGAGTGACTGAACTTAATGTGGTAGTTAACATTTTACTATGAGAAAATGACATTAATATGAAAGAAGTGCAAAAATGATTCGTGTAGCTAATGACTAGTCTGAAATGTTAAGGTCAATACATGCTTACCACTTTTTAATGTTTAGCATTGACAAAGCCGGCTATCACTTTCATATGTTTGCAAGTAAATTACTAAGTGCAGTATCTTGCTGATGGTTTGGTTTGACAGATCCAAGCTCCGGCATAGCCAGCTTAGGAAAAATAAACATGGATTATGAGAATGACCAGGATTTGATGATTCACTTTTATGATTTTGTTGCAAGGTAAGAATTATTTTTGTACTCTCAAATCCTTCATCCGACTTCCTAGGCTTTCTGTGTATCTCTAAAGCAGGTGTTCGTTAGAGGTACGTGCACGTTTAATAGATTCATTTATCCTTTACCATTTTGAACTGGCAGGGAAGAATTGGCTTGTGAAGAAGCAGAGCTTGGAGAAGTCAAATTTGCTGAAAGAGCTGATGAACTACACAAGATTCACGAACAGGTACCTATGATATACTTGTTCAGGCAGCTTGAATGAACTTGTTTATACCTTCCTGAAATTATATTATATTGTTTTATGCAGCAATTGGAGATGTTGAAAGTCATGCGGAAGTTAACTTTGGAAGAACAATCGGAAATCCTTCAGAAGGTGCTATTCATAATTTCCAAAGTCATTAATTTTGTAGAATTCATAGTCTCTTTTAGTTATGATTACTTATTAGGTCTTAGAAAAGCGTTATGCTTACAACCTGTTAGCAATCAGATCCTGAAATGGCTGTTTCTTTATATGGAAAAATATACATCTGGTTATTGAACTTCTGTCACATACGGAATGAAATCCTAGTAAGTGTTGACAATTGTCTTTGTGCTTTACAGATCCACCAGAAACTCGATGAATCAGGTTTTCAGAACCCGGGTATTGTAATGTCATCCGATGAAATCGAAGAGCTTATCCCAAGGTAAATGAAGTCCCTTATATACTGTCCCAACTCCTGGGGACGAAATTGCATTTTGGTGTTAAGGTTGTTGGAGCTGGAGATATCTGTGTTGTAGATTATTTTTAAGAAAAACCTGGAACTGCACTATGATCGTTGTTTGAGTGGACTATGTATACTCTCTTATTTCATACAATTAAAATACATTTGTGTACATATGAGTTCTGAGAATTTGCTTCGCTTGTCTATAAGGGCATGTGTCTTTTGGTAAATAGGGGTGTTATGAGAATTTCGATGGATCAAAATTGTAGTTTTGAGGATTCAAAGTTGTTTGGAACTTAAACTGACTACAGATTAGTACCTCAAGGAATCGGGGTTAGAGTGATGGGAAGTGAATGAATCAGGAACTTGCTTCCTTCCAGTTTATTTTACAGCTTTCAGCTCAATCAGAACTTTTCTTTTTCACTCCTTTCACAACATCTTTCGATACTGATAATATTGAAAAACAAGAAGAAAATAAAAAGTTTTACATTTAAAAACGGTAAGAAGGCTTTTTTGTGTGCTGCAAATGTAATATGAAATCTAAGTAAAGTACACATGGATTCCAATTGCGTTTATAAGGATGGTCAGGGCACAGAAGTAAATAACAGCATGAACCAATATGGATATCCCGCTGGTCATCATGTTCCCAAACTCGACCACCCTCGTTCTAGAAGGTATCTGGACAAGCAGTCCCGGCGACAGCAAGATGAAAAGCACAACTGACACAATGACTGGACCCCAATCAACTCCCATTGTGCCTACGAATTCTGCCTGTTAGGTTATCAATATATGCGATCGTCTTCCCGATATATGTAGGCAGAAGAACAAGGAGATGATAATTTCCTTAGCAATGAAGGCTAAGTGTGAAACTTGATGAGAAAGAAGACAGCGAGTCCTCAAAGCAGAAAAGGTATTGTTGTGGGTGCCCTTTATCCCACCAAAGAAGACATGGATTTGTGTAGGAGTTTCTAACCTATAGGAGGGTAAAGAAATGAACCACGTATTGGATATACATAAAGAAGTTGAATATCTGGTCCTTGTTGCTATCTTCACAGTAATGGTGTTACTTTCAACTGTCATATGGTTGCTTTTACAGACCTTCAAGCTATGATTTAAAAATGGGATTCACACGATTAGAAAGTAGAAATATTCTGTGCAAGTGTTTTCCAAAAATCAAGGACGTTTTAGGAATCGAGTTGATAAAAGAGAAGGCACACACCAAGACAAGTCCCTGAACTACATGATTGTTGCCGTCAGTGAAACAAGGCACCTGAAAATGGCATTTTCAATGAGGGCATAAGAAAAGACTAATATGGATTTTGTTCGCCAGATTCAACACAACCGAAAAACAACATAATGAAGCTTGGGAGTCATCCACATTAACAGATAACCTACGCATGTTTGGTAAATATAAGGCCAGGAAGCAGAAAATATGAACATGATATGTGTCCTAAGATACAAACAGGCTAGACATGTTATTGGACAAATTAACAAATCACGTTTCCCTAGATTTATATAAGCTTAGACTGGGCTCAGAAACTCCCAAGTCTCAATACCTAAATGCAACTAGTCAAGCAGTAAAATGCTGCCAGATCTCATCCAGTGAAATGTCGAACAGTGAGTCATAAAATATATAGTAATCCATTGCAAAGCATATTCAACTCTTGTAATAAATAAAAACAAACAGTAGATTGATACAGCAAGTTTGGAAGCAACAACAAAAATGAAGAACATACTGATATAGTAAGGCTACATCTGTATGTAAGCTTCCCAGCTGTGCACCAGCCTGCTACTTTGAGATTTAATACTGAAATACTGATATTATAAGGCTACATCCTTTGATCCCTTTACACATCATAGCACACAGCCATCCATCATAGTTTATAAGCTGACACAGTGCCTTCAAAAGGAAGCAAAAATATGTCAAGCAACAAATTATACATTTTCAACATTCATAATGCCAATATAAAGAGACAGCTAACCTTCCCCATCCTTGCCTCAATCATCATACAAACATTTCCAGCTCCGGGCGACTGTAAATGTTATTCTGCTCGTCTTCAAGGGTGGGGTACGCAGCCACAAGAGCATCTTGTGCCCCAATGTAATGTGAGTTATATATCTTCCAGTACACTTCTCTGACCTTTCTCGCAGGATGGAAAAGACCTTGCAAGCAATAGTTGAGGATCAAAGCTGCACCTAGGCTACTCTCATACCTTCAATGGCTTCCATACAGCATTGATTACATGTGGTGAAGTCTCAAATATGTTTGGCCATACAAAGTTTAGCAGATGGATCAGTGCATCCTCACAGCCCAACCCAGCAACACCCAAGGCCATGTGCTTAACAGCAGATGCTGCAGTTTGCCTGTGAACCAGATCTCTGTCCATCAAGGCATCCTCAAGTAAGGGGTCACTGCGTATATGTAATCCTTTCCCATTTCACCAATATACTCGAACAAAAAGGATAAAGATTTCAGGACACCGTTTGCACATTCAGCTCTGGTACACGATACTCATTCATCAAGGCTGGTAAAACGTAAAAGGTGAACAAGTTTCTGCCACAATAGCAATGGCAACAGTTGTGCACACACGGTTTTGCCGTTCCTGACTTTGAGATTGTTAGCAAAGTGGCAAGAACATCCTGGGGTCCTATGCTTTAGCGATGTATCCAAATGTGTTCACAGTTGCTCGCGAATCCCCTTCTTATGTGCTTTGAGCATTTCAAGAAGTTCAAAACATATCCTCATCCACTCCCTGGCAGGAACAAATTCAGCTCCACGATCAGCAATACGACCAACTAGATCAATGCAATTCCTGGACTTTTTCATGCCTGTTCTTTAGAATAGGAGTCATCTTGGAAGAAGGTCTTTGATTGGTGGAGTCATCTTTGTCATACCAATGACATTTACTATGGCTTAAGCGCGCCCATATTGACCCTAAAACTTCAGGATATTCTTCTCCTAAATATTCGTACAAAACAACTCCAAGATGACCCATTAACTGTTCCTCTTGGCATTGCTTCATGACAACTGCGATCCTCGAAATAAGATCGGCTGCTTGTTGTCTCACTTTTGCACTTTTGTTGTTCAATCGCCATTTGATAGTACCACATATCTGAGGAAGGTAGGGCTTCACTCTCTGGCCAAGGCATTAACAACAGCACCAAAGCCATTAGCATAACATTTGCATCATCACTAGTTTGCTCTTGGAAGGCATATAGGATTCCATCAATCAACAGTTCTTCTAAACGGGAATCAATATCAGATGCACCAAGTTGGCAACCACCTTCTGTTTCCATAACCATTCTTCTATAAGGTTCACTCTCGTCTTTCAAATCTTCAACAATTCTTCCAACTATGTCACGGACACCAACTTTGTTTGCAATTTCAACTGTTGTGTCCACAAGCTGCTTATAATTTCTGCGGTCCATGCCATCCTCCTCACCCAGAAATTCTTGAAAAATTCTGGCAGATGTCACTTTTAATATATCGCTTCAACACCTTCCTGTACTAACACACTGCTTCACAACTTTCAATACAATCTTTTTCATTTCTCATCAGGTGACTGGAACTCACGAATTAAATAACCATCACCTCCTTCGTGTAGTAACTAGCATATATAGCATCCATGAGAGGAATAATAAACCCAATGGCCTTCAAAAATGCAGCCAACACCTTACCACGGTGAGACCTAATACCTTTCCACAGAGGCTTAAACAGAGTCAAAACTTTCGATACCATAGGGCAGATGCCTCTGCAGTGCAGCAAGGATAGCGCAGTGATTGTTCGCACCTTCTGATTCTCATCATTCAAACCATGTTCAATAATCTCAACAAGAGACCGTAAGTGAGGAAGAACTGCACAACCGATAAAATAGCAATCTGTTGCACAATCTTGATACCAGTATGCCGGGCCTGCCAAGATTTCTTACTTTGACACACTGCCTTCAAGAAGGGCAGAAGAGCAGGGATACCTAGGCAGATGCAACAACACTGAAAGCTCTAGCAGTTGTGTTTCGAACATACTCATCAATATTGTCAATATCAGGCCTCATGGCAGCAATCATGGTGGCCAATCCAGCTGCTTTGCTGAGATTGAAATAATTTCCCTACCTCTACACGTGCATAGTAGTCTTCATCAATTAAAAGAGGTTCAATAACCACGAGAATTTTGTGAACAAAAGGTCTGACAGCTCATCCAACTTGTAAAGCACTCTATCAATCACCTTCACCAAGATGCCTCTCTTGGTCCTCCAGAGTGGGTTGCATGAAAGGTAAAATACGATTAAAGAGAGGACCAGCCGAACTCTCTGCCTTGTCAGTGAGTTGTCTGAGAGCTGTTTTCCTCTGAGGCGGTGTTCCATTCTTAACCTTGAGCAACAGTTTCATAATCTTCCTCTCTTTCTGCTCTTCTGGCGAGAGCTCTTCTTCATCTTCCTCATTTAATAGCACCCGAAATACTGATAATCTTCTTGTTTTAAGAAGGGTAACCACCAGGCACCTCTTTCGGCACATCATACTGCTGTCCGCGATTCTCTTCAGGTATAGCATACAGAGGAGTACCAAGAGGGGTAGGTGTTGCAAGAAGCTTCCTAGCAGGTTCTGATTGGCACATAAGAGGCGGGTGGCTCTAAAATCTTGTACCTTCCAGAGGAAAAATAGCATCAAGTTCATCAGTCAAGGGCCTGTTTCTCTTCTATATCTTTCTCCCATCTCAACAATTGTACTGCTCTGGTTGAATGGCCCACGGAGGTTAAGGGAACTAGGGTTGGTGTGGCTAGATCAACACCACCAAGAGGAGTCACACCTGGTGTCATAGGAGTAGCACCTGGTAGTGGTGTAGCACTTCCCATCGTGGCAGGAGTCTCGTCCCATCTAGATCTCTGTCTTTTTGGAGTTGGCGTAGCTAGCCCAGACAACTTTGGTGTGGCATCCCATGTCATCCAGCAGGAGTTGCACCTGGCGTGACACCAGCAGAAGGTGGCATCTGAATCAGCTACTCTACCAGGAGTGGGAGTCTCATCCCATCTATTCCTCCTAGACAAGGAAGGTGTAGCATCTCCCACTCTTCCTGGAGTTGGCGTAGCATCCCAGCGTCCAGTCCCAGACGTCGAATCAGGGCATCCCAATCCGAATCACTAGTTTTAACCTTCTTAACCCACCAGCATCCTGGACTGATCCCACCTATTCCTCCTCTTCTGTCCACCGGCAGGCTGCACATCCACCCCACTTTTCTCCTCCTTACCTTTCTCCTCTTCCTCCTTTCTCTTATTAGCAATCAATCTCAAAGTCTCCTCCTTCTCCCTCTTCAAAGCCTCCTCCCTCATCACATCCGCATAAGTCCTAACAGAAGCATCCGGAGTCTTATCCCCTGCAAACGCATCATTCCTATCCGGAGAAAGCATTCTACTAAGCCTTCCTCTTCCTATAATCATCCTCCCTCTCCGCAATTGCTTGCGGCTTCCTAAACCCCAAATCATTATCATTCTCCACTTCACTCCCCTCGGCATAGCATTTAACAACGACTTTGGCGCAGTGTAAGAAGCCATCCTCCTACCAATCTCAGACTCAACAGCATCAATCTCATCTTCTTCATTTACAGGAATTCCGGTAAATAACCATCTGTATCACTGCACCATATAGATCCTTGTCGAACTGTACATCGGTGAATGAGGCTGCTAGCTTCTTCTCCATCTGCTTCCTCTCTTCTTGAATCTTCTATTTCCTTGTCCATTTTCGAAACCCTAGCCTTTAACGATAGCTTAACTTACCTGATCGAAACAGCGTAGAAATTAAGCACAAATTAATAAGTGAAATCTGAAATCCATAAACAATCGGAAATTGGAGGAAACGGGACTCACCGAGAGGTGAATATGGCGTTCGCGGCGCGGTGCGGAGCGTCGACTTCTCTCTCACTGTTCGTGTTGATGGAAACGCAGATCGATTTGTGGTTGGGATGTGAAATGGCGTCGTTTTGAGTACGTTAGTCATTTCGTTCGGCTTAGATTTAGAATAAGCCTTGCACGCATTAAGCCGACTTTGATGGTCGGTTTGAGATTTAAAGCGTCTTTACTTCACGGCCCATTTCATATTGTAGAATAGAGCTGTCAATTTTACCTATTAATTTCAATAGTATGGATCAAGGTGAAAAGTATCTTTCTTGAGTAAATTATAAACAAATCTAATCTATTGATTTGTAAAATTGACGATGAGATCTGAGGTCAACTCTAATGGTGCGTCCACTTCGCCGGAATGGAATCATTTGGAATGGAATGAATGGATAAATTTAAAATGAAATTATGTCCAAATTCATCATTCCATTCCCACGAAATGCATTCCATTCCTTCAAAGTGGACGCACCATAAGTATCAAAATCTAATCTATTTTTCTCAAAATTCAAATTTCACAATCATTTTCTTCACCTATCTTATCTTTGCCAAATCATCATCCCTATACGCATATCATGCATCATTGTAACACTCCAATTTGTGTGTCCTTCATCGGATGGGAAGTGTTTGCAAACTAACTAGATAAGCTATGATGTTAGCACACATGTCAATCTACTGCATTTCTCTTTCATTCCCTGCACTTTTCCGCAATCTCATCCAAGACATGTCTCGATACTTCGAAAGTATGTTCTCCCATGAGAACATGCGCTGCCAAGTCCCCCTTCGAAAACCCAGACCACCAAACAGCCAAGCTTCTGTACCTTATCATCCGATATGTTCCCGCTGCCCTAGCGAGTTCGTATCAGATAGATCATAGTGCCTGTAAGAATTACAACATTCTTGGAATCATTGTTTATCATTTCCGATCGAGTGATTTAGAGATACTAGCAAGAAAATGATCAAGGATCGCCATCCTCTTAGAAGAAGGATCATGATTAGAAGAAGGTTTTCTAAGGTCATTAGACCTTTAAAAGGCAAATCAAATGATAATATAAATACCTTCACTAAGACTAAAAAAGTTGATGCTTGGAGACAAATACCAAACCCTGCGAAGTATTATTCCAAAAGTATGCTCACTGATTGTCGTGTCAATATTATTACTATTAGACATGAAAGAATAGACGCGGAGAGGTATGTGTTTAAAAAGATTGTGTGTTTAAACATTTATACGTGTGACAGATTTTTAACTTCAAATTTACTTGAGAGAGAGGCAGACTACTAGTGGGATTTCATAAAATCAAATCATAATGTCAAGAAAATGACTTGGGAAAAGTTTGAAGAGCTCTTCTTCAGCAAGTATTTTCAAGAACCAGCAAGAGATGCAAAGATGGAGGAGTTTGTTCAACTTTTGTAGTGCAATATGTATGTGGCTCACAATGAGTCTAAATTCATTGAACTGTTTCGATTTGCGCCTCTTTTGGTAACAACGAAATCAATGCATGCCAAAAGATTATAGAGAGGTTTACTCCCTTCCATTGAAGAAAAGTTAGTGACTTTACGACTTCGTACTTACAGTGATGTCGTAGAAAGCGCCTCTTTGGTGGAGCAGTAATTAAATAACTCTAAGATTATTTGCCAGGAAAGAGATCAGAAGAGAAGTGACATTCAAAATAACTTACCAAGTAAGAGGCCACAACAATTCTCACCATCAACACCATGGAGAAGCCGTCAAACGAATATGAATGATAATTTTCCAAAATATTTTAGGGTTAATTACGGATAATCACTCGTATAATATGCTATATTCCACCAAACCACCCCTATATTGTAATAATACATTCCACCACCCTTATAAGTATAAAATTTCCAATCAACCACCCACGCACTGTACTGTCACCGTTACCGTTAAATATATTAATTTTTTAATATAATAATAGTATTTTTATTACAATACACCACCTCTATAATAAATATGTTTCCACTTCGCCACCTTTATAATCAATTTTGTTTCCATTTAACCACCTCTCCGTTAACCGCCGTTAACTGAGGTGGTTCTTTGGAAAGTTTTTAATTATAAAGGTGGTCGAATGTAATATTACAATATAGAGGTGGTGGCATGGAATATGACATATTATGCGGGTGGTCATCTGTAATTAACCCAATATTTTACTAGCCGAAAACCAAGACATCTAAGTAGGAATAGCCCATCTGGAAATTATTCTCAATCATCTTTTAATCACACTTCACAATTAATATAACAAGCTTTAATGAATCAACTTTCTACTCAGAATCGACGATATCAAGCACCTATTGTTCAACCTTCAGTAAGTAGATCAGATTGAAGGAAATATATAGAAAGAGGACACAAATCTGGTGCAAGAGTTTTTTAGTTATTGCAAATGAAGATTACTCCAATGTTGTGATCGAAGGTACATTTCCAATTAATAATTTGTTGGCAAAAATTTTGTTTGATACTAATGCATCACATTCATTCATGGTAATATCAATCGCTTACTTCATCGCTCCGTGTTGGTACTCCGGTAGGAGAAATCACTCAAGTAAATCGTGTGTGTAGAAAGTGTGTGGTGAAGGCTGCTCGTTATGACACCAAAATTGATATTATATTATCGAACATGTCGGGTTATTATTAATCTTTGGAATAGATTGGTTATCTAAGTATCGAGTGGTAATGGACTGTCATCAAAAGAAGTTAACTTTTGTCACTGAAGCAGAAAAAGAACTTCATTTCTATGGAGAGAAAGAAGTTTCTCGACCTTATTCTCAGTTAATATATATCCAATAGGAAACTTGTTAAAGACAATGGCAAATCCAGACTATAGATGTCTTTAAAGCTAACGCAAGGAAAGGATCAACAGCAATGTTCCATTTCAGTGGTATGTGAATTTTTGAATGTATTTCCGAAGGACCTTACATCTTTACCACCAAAAAGAGAAATTGATTTTTGTATCAATATATATCCTAGAACATCTCCAATATTTATTTCTCCTTATCGTATGGCTCCAGCTGAACTTATAAAACTGAAAAGGCAAATACAAGAACTTTTAGAGCAAAGGTTTATTCGACCAAGTACATCACCATTGGGGGCTCCCGTAGTACTTGTAAAGAAGAAGGATGGGACCCTTAGGTTGTGTATTGATTATCAAAAGCTGAATCAAGTCACTATAAAGAATAAATATCCTCTCTCACGGATAGATGACTTATTTGATCAGCTAAAGGGATCATCGTGTTTCTCCAAAATAGATTTAAGGTCTGGTTATCATCAACTTCGCGTGAAAGAAGAGGATATTTCTAAAACGGCATTTAGTTCTCGATATGGGCATTTTGAATATTTAGTTATGTCCTTTATGGAACTTATGCATCAAGTACTAAAACCCTTTCTGGATGATTTTGTGATCGTGTTCATTGATTACATACTAATTTATTCTAGCTCCGAAGAAAAACACGAACAACATTTACGAATCATTCATCAAACTTTAAGAGAACACAAGTTATTTGCGAAAATGGGGAAGTTTGACTTTTGGACGTCTGAGATTAAATTCTTAGGACATGTTAATTCAAAAGACAGAATATTAGTAGATCCGACAAAAATGAAAAAAGTATTAAACTAGAACAGACCAATTACGATGTTTGAGATTTGAAATTTTCTTGGATTAAAAGGATAACCGAAAACTTTGCAAAACTAACAAATCCTTTGACTCGGTTGACTAGGAAGGGAATTATTTTTGAACGGAACGAAGCATGTGTTAAATCTTTTGAAGAACTTAAAAAGAAATTGACAACATCCCCAATGGTTATTATTCCCTCCTGCGAAGATAAGTATATTGTATATTGCGACGCCTCCTTAAATGGTCTTGGATGTGTACTGATGCAACAAGGTAGGGTAGTGGCCTATTGATCGCGTCAACTTAAAACTCATGAATTAAATTGTTGCACATGCGATTTGGAGCTTGTTGCTATCGTGTTTGAATGAAAATTTGGAGGTGTTATCTTTATGGTGTTGAACAAGAGTTTGAAACATTTGTTCACTCTAAGAGATTGAATTTACGCCAAGAAGATGGATGGAATATCTTAAGGATTATCAATTTGTTCCTCATTATCATCCTTGAAAGGCGAACGTTGTAGCTGATGCCCTCAGCAGAAAATTGAATGTACTTTTGTCGTGTAAAATATTTGATAGATGGAGGTACGAAGACGTTATCAGATCTTATAACTTAGAACTAGACCCCAAGGTTGAAGTATTTTGTTTGCATAATCTTGTGGTTGAGCCTTTATTATTGAACAAGATTCTTGAAGAAAAAAGAATGATACCTAGCTAGAAAGAATTCGAATGAGATTACTTAATGAAGACGTTATGGATAGGTGGAGCGTTAATGTGAACAAGGGCCTTAAATATTTGAAAAGACTAGTAGTCCCAAACAACAAGGAGTTAAAAGAAGATTTACTTTACGAGGCGGATCGTTCTAAATATACAATTCATCCAGATAGTACTAAGATGTATCAAGATGTTAAAAGAAGTTATTGGTGGAAGGGTATGAAAAAAGACATTGCTGAATACGTCTCTAAATGCATGGTTTGTCAGAATGTGAAAATTGAGCATTAGAGACCTGGAGGACTGTTACAACCTTTACCAGTGGTTGAATGGAAATGGGATCATATCACTATGGATTTTGTCACTAGATTACCCAAATAAACACATGGTAAAATGCTATTTGGGAAATAGTTGATAGATTTACAAAGTCAGCACATTTCTTAGCATTGAAGATATCTGGCTTCGTCGATGCCTTGAGCAGGTTATATGTGAAAGAAATTGTTCGTCTCCATGACGTTCCACAGCCTATCATTTCAAAAAAACCCTAATATCTATTTTGTACATTCACGCTGCCGTCCGCCGACTTGCTCCAACAGGTAGCGTGCCTCACCTCATTCTTCAATTCTACTGCTTCCTAATTCTTGTGTGGTAGTGGTATTTCATTCCAATTAGGGTTTCGAGATTGTTTTGGTTGGATTTCTATTTCATCCAAATGTTCTGTTGCTTTTTATATGTTATGCTTTGTTGTTGCTCACTGGTGTATTGAACTTTAAACTTGTTAGTGTAGATTGCAAAATGGAATCAGTAGGAAATAATGTGGAGAACCAAGCAGATGATTTTATGCATTCCTATTTCAACCGTGCCTTCTGAATCAGCGTTTAGTATGGGGAAAAAAATAATTACTTGTTGTAGGAGTTCTCTTGCCTCGTCAACTGTTGAAGCACTTGCATGTCAAGAGGATTGGCTACGATCAAAAGGACTAGATCCAGGTTTGATTTAACTTTTATATCAAGTTTTATTAATGCTCTATAACTTGCTTTGCTGTTGTATTAGTTCATGTTTTATCAATGTTATTTCACTATTGTATAACCTATGTTCTGTTTGTGATTTTAAAGGGAGTCATTCTTGCTTCGTCATTGGTTCTCGTTCTGAAAATAATGAAGAGGATGAACTTTCAGATGCAAATGGAGAAGGTGTGTCAAGTATATATTGAGAATTGTGTGGCTTAGAATTTTTTATCATTTCTGAATTACTATTTTTAACTCTATGCTTTGCTTGAAACAGGTATATAACTACATGAGTGAGAGATGCAAAACATACATATTTTGAGCATGAGATGGTAGCAAATGTAATGAAGAAATGGACGCCCTGAACTTGCCCAGAACTTGTATTCACTTTGTTTAGTGTTATGTTTGTTTACTTACAAGAATATGTAATTTATATTCTGTTGGTTTAACTTGGTTTTTAAGGACTAGTATGAAAATATTGTCAAAGTATGGCATATGTACATATATCAGAAAAGTAAATATAATTAGGGCCGGTCAGCCCGATGGGTTACCCGATCCGGTGGACAGGGCGGGCTTGGACAAAATTTTTAGCCCGAATGCACCGGGCGGGTTTAGCCCGGCCCGAGTTTATGGGTTATAAAATGTTAAAAAACCCGGTCCGAATCCGGCCCGAGTCCGAGTTTGCACAGGTCTAGTTGCCACTAATGTAGACTACAAATTTCTTAGTATGATAACGATAGAAGTATATCAAGACAAAGCATAAGAAAGTGGGGAGATCATTCGAGCTTTATTGGAGAAGAAGTAAAAACTTAGTTTTTCTGGGGAGCTAGCAAATATAAGTGAAGAATCATGTAGGGACTCTCAATCTCTTCTCTTAGTCTTGCGGTTTTGTGTTCCAATAGATGAGGTTTGAGTGTTGATTGATTTCTTGTAGAATTTGATTGTTAAAGACTTTATTTTAGCTTGTATATATGGCTGTGTATGTTGCCCATGCAAGAAAGTTAATGATTCTTATAGAATTTGATTAGTTAAGACTTTATTTTAGCTTGTATATATGATTACATATGTCGTCATATAAGGAAGTGAATGATCTTTAAAGAATTTGAATGTTCAAGGCTTTTTCAGCTTGTATATATGAGTACTTATGTTGTCCGTATTAAAAGGTGAATGATTCTTATATGATTTGATTGTTTAAGACTTTTATTTCATTTTGCATATATAAAAAATGATGGTATTTAATTCTTTTATTTTGAAAGGTAAAATAATTGAAGAGAATAGAGTGTATACATGTATGAATTTGAGATATATGTCTTCCAGAACTTGTCGGATTGCTAAATGATTTCTAAGTGTAATAGAAAAAAGAAACCAAGTTATAGTAAAGTTAAAGTAAAGTCTAAAGTGTTCTATACTAGGTAACATTTGTATGTAATAAGAGTTAAATATTTATTTAATACCGAACGTATGTAATTTTAAGTAGGTGTTCCATTTGTCGTTAGCTACATATTTATTTGTGTTAGAAGAGTAGATATCTTAATATGTTTTCAAGATAAAATGTATAATGAAACATGTCTAGTTGTGAACTTAAGTTTGATTAGTTTTCTTTCAATTATGATACGCAAACTAGTAAATTGTGTATATTTGACATTTCATGAGTATTTTAGTATTGTGCATTGTATGACATTTCACAACATTATCAATCATAAATGACTATTATGTACTTGAATAGAAATTGATAAAGAATGAGATTTGTGACTTAGATACAAGTTATTGTCGGGTTGAAGTTCTTAAACCCTGCAGGATGGTCCCTAGTTCGGGATGATCGTTGTGCCAGACCGGTGTGAAATGTGGCCGTTAGCTTTCTGAGTTGGAATGCTAACAGCTGTCAAAATAGTTTATTAATCATCATGCATTCGCAAGTTACAAACATTGATTATGCATACATCCATGAATATAAAACTTGTTGAACTAATGTTCGACATTAGGTTTATCCTACTGAGTTGGAAAACTCACCCTATGTTACTTCACTGGAAGTTTGTGAAGTAGTTTGAAGCTGACAAGAGTTGGGTGGGATACATGTTTTGCATAGCTAGGGTTGACATATCATTTTGTGTAACATATTTTGATGTACAAGGTGTAACACGTTCTTGGTCGATGTGTGGTTTGTAAACGATATGTAATCCCTTTTGTGTTTATGAAATGGGAAGTTTAGAATGATGGTATAAGAGTAATGTAATATTATAGTTGTATTAATTAAATAAATAAATAAATATTTACTCACGTGTTGAGGATATCGAGGCGTGACACAATCATTCTTTGGATCCTTAGCTGTGTATAACACCTCCAAGGGGCCTTCAACTACTAGTTGAACATCTTTAACAATACTCACCTACACTTTACTTCCTCACTTGATTCAGACTGAACAATGTCGCTTTGAGCAACATCCAACTGTAAAGTTGAATCGATAACAAAATCGGGTTCGGTTGAGAGAGATCTGACTTTCACAATTAAGGTCGAGTTTCATGTCATCATTTCCATAATGTTTTGTTGGATTTTATCCAACTTCTTTGAAAACAAATCCAATATTTTCGGTCGTTGTTTTAGGGTTCCATAAGAGGGAAGCGTTTCTTCATATCTATAACAAAGTCTTTCCAGGCAACTCTTCGCCAACTTCGCCGTGTTTCGAAATCCCGCTTTCGATATCATTGAAGGGCTTCCCCTAGCAAAAAAACCTCTACAGCCCCCCTAATCTTCATTTCAACTATTATTTGACGCTTATAGAAAAAGCACTCGACGTGATAAATAAACCATTCAACATAGTCAGCAGAGAAATAGGAAATCCTAGTATGTAGATGAAAGTTTCTGAATGGACTGTGTGGGTGTTCCATCGATGTTTCTTTCTTCTTCTAAACTCTCGATGAAAAAACATCAATGATACATATGAGATAATCCGTAACAGATGAAGAATAGATGAAAAATAGATGAAGAGCAGAGAACAGATGATGAAGAATTAGGTTTCAAAGGAGAGCAAGGAAAGGATGGGGATTAAGATTCATTCATTATTCCCCCATTTTTATTCTTCATTTTGGCTTTTTATATTAAACCTTACATTTCTGTAAAGTAAGGACATACTTTTCATCTCTAACCGTTGCGATATTGGCATAAAAACTTTACTGATGCACATATCATATTGCTTGATGAAAGAATTGCTTAAGATAACAATCGCAAGATGCAGTATTTCCATAAGAATCCGGTTCCTTTACGATCATGTGCATTTGTGCAGATTGACTTGTTAACTATTTGCATTTTTTACTTAACTATATGAATTCGAGTATGCATTTGCGCAGACGCTAAAAGACAAAAATTCGTACACTAAAAGACAAAAACGAAAAAGTGTAAAATTTGTACCATTGAATCAGATTGATCCAACAGCAAAATAAGGGGTCGTAGAGTTCGCAGATGAAGATGGAGGTCGCAAATGAACGGATCTCTTTTCCATAAATCAGTCACTATTTTCCAACAGAACCTATCTGAGCAAGAAACACAGTATATTGAAACATAATAGCGTATGTAATGTTTAAAATAGCATGCCTGAATTTTTGTTCAATTTGTACAAACAAAGATGCAAAAGACATTATAGAGAATGATCACTTATTAGCCAATCCTGCTAAGTCTCACTACACAACTTATCCATGTTCCAGCAAGAAGCAGTCTGGTGTCCATGACCATGAAAGGGATTAATAACGTCGGCCACCAGCTGTGGATAGGAGAACTCGACTTGCTTTCTTACCCTTCTTTCCCTTGTCATTCACCTTTGGAGATGGAAGAGCCTCGGTTGTTCTGTCTCTTGATATCACATTAGCGAACGATAAGACACTAGAATTTCTGGAACCTGCATATCAAACAGCCAACTCTCAGCTTTATCATAATGGCACTTGTAATTAGTTGTTTAAACCACATTAAATAAACCGCAAAAGGACCAACTTGTGGCTTCAGTGCTCGGCTGTATCGCCACAGGATATTCGCTGCAAGCTGCATAACCGAGTTTTGTGACACTTGAGAAAAGCATCTTTACTCCTACTTCTGGAGGACTTGACGATGTTACCGAAGAGCTTCCTAATGCTTCAAAATTGAAAAAGAGAGGAAGAGTTTCTTAAACGGATAGAATAATTCAGAATCACATACACCAACATCACTTCAAACTTTACGAGTATGCCAGGGTAAATCTTGATGCATCAACATTACTGTCTAGCCCAACTGTATACAGACACATCATAACAGAAACAAAAGAACTTGCTTGAACTCGAGAAACATTATCACAGGTAATACCTTCAAAATCATCCAAAGAGAAAGGGGGTTCATTATATGAAGAAGACATGTAACTGGACTGCATAGGCAGATAATACTCTGTATTGGCAGCATCGGCCTTGACTTTTTCTTTTTGTTCCTGAAAAAATTCACGAAATGCCAGATTAAAACGATATTAAAGAGCACAGGTCAATCACCTTGTAGGGAAATATAGTATTAACATGTCAGATACCACTCTCACACAAATACGATTTTTCGTCTTATATTATATAAGAACACGTACCTCGTTTTTGGATTGTTATTTGTAAGTCAAACATCTGTTTTATTCTTGTGATTTACCTTTCTAATGCTACTAAAGTGATAGCATATACCGCAAACTTTATGATAGCATGCAAATTTAAGTAAACATACATTAGATTATCATCAAGAACAGATCCCAAGCAAAATATTGCACCATAAAACAAGCAACTAATTAAACAATGGACAGGCTATATCATGAGTGAACTGCTGAATGTGAAATGTATTGGAGTTTTGTAGTCGACATTATCATAAGAGCCGCTAAATAAATTAGCTACCTTTTTGGCGAGTCGTTTTCTCTGATTTTCACGTTTCTTGATTTCATCCATAAATGGAGAGAGTGACACAGGAGGTATTATCATGCTGAGATCAATTTCACAAAGCTGAAAGAAAGATAGCAAGGAATGCAATTAATAATTAATAAACCCAAGAGATTTATGTAGGAACCCAAATCACATTACAAAAAATAAGACCTGAAAAGTGGTAGTTAAGGAGAAGTGGCTCAAATAGCGATACCGCCTTCTCATGGCTTCTGTCTGAGTCACTGTCTCTAATTGCAGTATCCTTCCGCTTATCCTGGAAGTAGGAAAAATATATTGTTTAGTGAAGTAGGAATGACGACACAAGCTAAACATATTGTTAAGCAGTATGATTAAATACAAGATGGTCACTAATAAAATTAAGCCTACTAGTTCTAACATAGTGATATTGTATGTCAAATTGCAATCACAGAGGTACATTTAGCACTCAACTACTTTCACAATTGCATACCACAATATCGAACACCTGAGATATGATACAATCAACCAATCACATATTTGGTAGTTAAGGTTCGCAAGCTACATGAAAATCAACCCATATCCTAATTTGTCGAATAAGCAGTGGGAAAATATGTAAAAATATGGTACTAGCCTGCTAGGTTGAAATGATGAAAGTAGCACATGAGTTTAACAGGTCACATTGAATTTAGTAGCTTGACTAGCTTCTAATGATTGTAAGTTGTAACTTGGCAGAAGAAGTTACAGCCGGATCACATTGGTTCTAAAAAAGGACCTTTCAAAGACAAAATATGAAGAATAAAAAAGTAACAAAATTAATTTCAGCTAATTAGCATTATTGTATCAGTTTGCAAAATGCATGATCAGACACGTCAATAAATTGCCCAAGTTTTGTGAAACCTATTTGGGAGCATAGCGCAGTTTCCGTAGTGGTGCAGTAGACATCTCATATTCAAGGGATGAAGAATAACGAGCTGACCATCGACAGCCTGAGAAACCAAAAAGGCCAAAGAGCAGCTTATTAAGCTTTTGGAATAGCAACTTATGTAAACAATGTAGCATTAAAACAGAACGCATCATGTTAATATGACACTAGAGATAGATCAGAGAAAAGGATGGCCATTAGTATCTCAAAGCCATCATATCAGGGAATTTTTTAGCGCATAATTGTATGCATACATCTTATTATAGGAGTTTTAGTGCAACAATGCATTATAATATCATGAAAAAGGGATCGAAATAGGAACAAAACAACAAATATACACGGAAACTTGCTTCGAGCAGTAAACTGTAAACAACTCCTAATAGAAAGCTCATAGCTGATTAAATTATATATATGCTTATCGCAATCACTGCCTTAAGGGCAATGATGTCACCTGGATGCTGGACAAAATATATTCTAAGAAAATGTTGAAAACTTATGTAATTACACACCTGATAGAATATGTATGCATTGTCGTCCCTCAAGTCTAGCAGATTCTTATGACCATGGCATGAAGAAGACAGTCCTGAGTCACATGTGGCACTAGGTGCAACAACTTCAGCTTGAGCTGCCCCCATTTTAGACTGTTTATTGGTGTTAGAAATTATTTGCTGCGGATTACCCTCATCAGAGTCAGGAGAGGCAATTAGGTTCCTCTTTGATAATTGAGATGCCATTTTTGGTTCTGAATCTTTAAGAGGTTTACTAAGATTCAAACCCTGATGAGATTCCCAATATTTCTTTCTTTGCTCCAGTTGCGCCATTGATGCACAAACATATGGCAGCTGCTCGATATCCTCAACAAGACCAGCCTCTGCTCTGACTAACCAACTATCTAAATCTGAAATTGCCTGTCTAACTGACAGATCCACATCTGAAGTGAAACTAAATTTTGAATAAAAACCATTACCATCGTCTTCATTGAATTCAGAACCATCGATCTCTGGTTTGTTCTTCGCAGAAATAGATAATGAATTCTTTTCGCGAGTTAAAAGCATAAACTCAATTGTATCACCAACCAAATACTGCTTAACATTCTCGATGTAAATGGTATACAAGTCCCTTGGTGATATCATCACAAGACAAAGTGGGCATCTTTTCCAGCTCTCTCCTTGTTCATCTTCCTTCCCCATCAATAAATACTGGAGAATGCATGGAAAACAAAATATATGACCACACGAGGTTATCTGCGGACAGAGAGGTTTTTCTAAACAAATTGGACAATTCACTGGAAAAGGAGTGCAATGCTTAACACAGATAACATCCTCCCACTGCAACATCTTATCTGGATCGGTCACGTCAGGTGTATAGCTTCCTGTATCTAAAAGTACAAACTTGAAATTTGCCTGTAAGAACAGATCCTTGTTGTAGGGCTTTACTTTCTGCAGTGGTCGCCTGAGAGGCGGAGCCCTTGGCTGCGGACGAGCAATAGGATCATACTGAAAGTTCAGCAAGTGGTTACCATTTGCTGTCTGGAATTTTTTTCCTCTTGCATTCGTAGAAGCTGGTGTAGAATTGCCAGGGGAAGAATTTTGCGGGGAACGAGAGTTGTTAGCCTCAGATTTTCCCCTGGAACGTGTAGATCCAGCCCCTTTGGGGATCTGAACTGCCCCATTTACACCAGTAAGATTGCCATTTTTCTGGCCAGAGAGTATAGTCTCATAATTCAATCTTCCATCTTCAGTCACCTATTGATTACACAGAAACAATGAATAAGACAATCAGAATTGCATTCTATGTTATTTTACATGAGACGAAAAAGTGCATTTACTCATCAAGTAAGGCTGTACAATCATATACCTTTCCAACAAATTCACCAGTGTTTCCTGAACATATATCCAATGCACCTAGAAAAAATCACAAAAAGTGTCAAAATACCATCACATGTCACTAAAACCTAAAGTAAAAAAACATCCGCAATCAAACAACATAAATCAAGTTGCAACTATCTTAGCAAATAACAGCAACTACTAAATCCCCAAACTTAGCATCCCTAAAAACACATTTTCAATCAGTTAAGCATCTCTCAATTCAAAACCCTAAGCAGTTGTAACAAATCAACGATTCACTTGCTGATATTCAAATGGAATTAAATAAATACAAAACTTACCTGGTGAGCGGCGGGACGGAAGACTGAAAGAGACGTCTGCTGGTGGTGCAGGTCGTGTGGGCATCGCCATGATTGGTAAAATTAGGGTTTTGAGTATCGGAAGAAGAGGTAAAATTAACGATGGTACCTTTAGATTCGGTGGGGGAGATGGACATGAAAGAGTCACACCGATACGAGAGAAAGAGGAAGAGAGAGGCTTCGTTCGTGCGTCGTCAGCTCAGCGTTTAGCCGCGTCGGATGGTTCTTATGGTATCGGATTTGATTTGGGCTGGTTTGATTAGCTACGGTGTACCTACTGGTTTGCTGTTCTGCGCTGTACATGATAAGGAATGAGAACTGAGAATATCCAATCGAATATATATTTTATTTTTGCAAGCCATTAATTCATTATTTTTTTCATTTTTTGATATTTCTATAAGAATACAATTTTTATTTTAAATAATAAATATCAGAGAAAAGAGGATGCAGTGTGCAGCAAAATGCTTCAAATTGAAAATTTAATGACAATTGTAGTTTAAATTTTTGGGAGTTTCATTTTTATTGAGAAATCAATGTTGTTTGTTGCAAGAAAATATTATGGATTACAATTCAATGGATAATTGACGGAAAGAAATTTTGATGAAGGGAAAAAATTTTAATGAAAATTTAAGGTTGTTTGGTTGCACATAAAAAATGAAAATGGATTATTAGGTTGATGAATTATTTCATGAAAATACCATGACTATATCCACATGATATTGCAAATCCTTCATAGTGGCTGGAGGTCAGGATGGTATAAAAAATCACTCAATGTTGCTTCTTCTAACTGATATCGAGTTCATCTAGCTAACTCCGTTCTTAATTAGGAGAAGCATTCAGTATATTCGTCATTTTAAGTTGCTTACACAAAAAATTACTAGTGAAGCTTCTCTCAGCGAAGAGCAAACTAATCGACTTAAAAAGAAATCACTGAATCACCATTGTTATCTAGCAATGCCCGTTCAGAGCACCTCTGTTTGATATATTGCATTACCTATAAGGCCTGGTGGCATTTTTTTCACGAGACATGATAGCCATCAAAGCCCTCCTGTAAAGTCTCATCTATGGACTGATACGTTGCAAGCACATACTGAACAATCCCCAGTTTGACCCAAAAGTCGATTTACATGTAATGATTCATGACTCAATATATACTATACAATTACCATCCAATTAATCGATGTGTGACAACTCGTCAACTGACATTCTTTATTATTCAACACCTTGCCTTCAATTGACAAGTTGTGCATGCCGAGATGTCAATTCCAATACTCCGTCGCCCAAACCTGTGGCACGACTTCGTAGCAAATCATCGTCTCAGCCAATCAATTCGCGCATAAGTCCTTTGCGTTGACCACGACTACCAATCCAGTGCCGCAACGTTGGCCAAATAAGATGAACACCTTCCCACATCACATACTGGGTCCAGGTTTGGCTACTCTGATACCATGTTGAAGTCAAACAAGAAGAGAAATAAAAGCGGCTAAGATTTCAATAGATGCAAACTAGAATGATTATATTATATAAGAAGCTAGAATATATAGGAAAACAACAATGCAAAATAGGAAACTAATATATTTCTAATAATTATCTAAATACTATAATTATCTCTAACTAGTAACTAACTATATCTAAGTTTAGAGTACACTGTCCTATTAAACGTCATTAAAAATCAAACGGCACATTAACACTCAACTAAAATTTAAACATACTCACATATATGTAACCAGGGAATGTATCATGTATATTCATCTATTTTGGGGAACTCATGAACTCTCTTTTGCATCTGTTGATTGCATTTTTTCAATGCGCCAGATTGCACTAGGTCATTGCACTTGTCGCAAAACCTGTGCAACTTACATGTCTCATTAATGTGTTGGCACAATCTGGCGCATTGAAAAAATACAATCAACGGATGCAAGAGAGGGTTCATGAGTTCACCAAAATAAATGAATCCACATGTATAATTTCAATATAACAACATTAGCTAGAAGTGTATTAGGAGTTAGGACCCAGATATACACAACTCTTTTAAGGTATAGGACATATTTTGTTTATACAACAATTTAGAAGTTCTAAACTCAGCAATTTGCGTTAATTTTGCCGACCGATGAGTGGTGACTAAACACTAAGTTAATAACAATGACTTATTTTCAAACATCAACTTAACAATCAATTTGCTCAACACAGTCAACATAAGTTGAATCCAAAAAAGGTAAACAACATCAAGAACATTAGTACACATGATGACACGAAAGATTCAAAACAACCCATCAAAAAGACAATTAAAACAATTCATCAAAACAACGAATTATCGCCGCGAAAAGGGTGGCGGATGGGTGGGCATGAAGATAAGAACATGTACGGTCGTGAGTTCGAATCTCTAAACACTTGAATGTGAAATTCCTTGATTTGTCGAGCTGTCACAGATGGTGTGGTCGCACCTGATTGGCGTGGTTTGTAGGTTGTTGCGCTCAATCATGGGTTTACTCAGTGCTCAGTCGAAGAGCAACGGGTGGGGTTTCCATTCTATAAAAAATACCAAATAATCTAACAAAAAGTTTGTCAAACCAGAGGTATGAATGGAGCATGCCAGGAAGTAGTCAATACTAGTTACAGAGGAAGAAAGGAATTTTTAAAAGATATTCATGTACTGCTCAAGTGCGTTTAGGATTTGTGAATATCGAAGACTCGCAATAAGGAACGGTGGAAGACGGCGTCGATCGTCGTTGGGAGAATTCCCCCTTTCCTTTGATTTTTCACTTATGATTTTCTTTCCGATCATTTTCCTTGTAGCCAAACAAGAAAAATCCTACTTTTTCTACCTAATTTTCTTTTCACTTATTTTTCCTACAACCAAAAAAGGGGTTACTTTTTTTGAAGCTAATTTTTTAGTACGAATTATATACCCTTTGTGTGCTTGTGAGATAAGTGAATCTTACTTCCTATATGCCTCAATATTTTTCCGCTTTTCTTATTGAGCGATCCCTAATATTTGTTCACTTTCAATCATTCTCAACCACACATTTTACCCTTTCACCCATATTTTTTAACAATTAATTCACAACCACAATTTTTTTTTTTTTATTTCTTAAAAATCATGAAATAAGTTCTTGTGGACAACTAAATGAGGACGGAGAAAGTATAAATCAATATTGTAAGAGAAATAGACTGAATTGAGATTTATTGTTGCTAACAACTTTTTACAATGGATTGAAACAATGTTGTTCGATTAAATTTAGACATTTCGACATAACTTTAGAATAAAAACGTTCAAAAGTCATTGTTTTGATGATTCGCGCTGTTGTATATTTCGCAAGCATCTTACAATGACTTAGTGTAACAACGATTTTCATTAAGCTTTTTATCACTGGGCATCATTAATCAAATATCTAAGTATTGAACCTAGCTAGGACTTATAACTTTTACAGCTTTAACCAGTTTTACCCCACTCTAGTGATAGTGACAATATATATCTTTCGGGTGAGGATTATGTAAGACATCAATTTAATTTAAGACATAACGTTAAATTTAAAATTGTTGATTTGGTTAACCTAGCGGTTGAGATTAAAGTTAGTTTTTACTAAATTTGGCGATTATATTTGCGAGAAACACGGGACGATTGGATTCGGAGGTTTTTTTTTGCTTTTAATCTCATTTGTTGGATTATTTTAAATCAACGGATGATATCATGTCCAACGATGTTACAAATATTTGGCTGTTTCCATTTTATTTTGCAAAATGTCTACGAAAGTTGTGCACATCTTATTGTCGACAAACACTAGGTCTGATATTCGGTTTAAGTCAGAAGGTCGAGAAGTTGTGAGATAAATTATGTCGATTTTCACCTAAATTGGGTGATGGGAGAGGATGTAGTTTTTTTCAATGACGATGATAGATCTCAAACTGCTCTTGTTTCTCGATTTGCCAAGTTGAAACCAAATTTGAGTTTTTGAAGATCATGCATTTCAAATGCTACACGAATTCAACAATCGGGCAATAATTATCAAGATGAGATAAGTTATAGATAAATATTATAATACTTTACTGTAATAACTATATGTTAGTTTAGTTAATAATTATATTAATCTTCAAAAAGCTCAAGCAATGTATATGGCTAAAAAGAAGAAAACGTTCATTCATTTTGAATGTTGGGAGCAAGTTAAGATGCATCAGACATTTGCTCATAATGATCCCATTATACCACTGATTTAGACACATGAAGAAACTGATACCGTTGAAGAGGTACCTGCAATTGATCCATACTATAATGTTGTCATGACCCAAAATTAGGATCGAGATCGGCGCCGGACCAATAGCCAAGCAAGCCTCAGAACACATCAATTTATCCAAACAATTAATGATAAAATTGTAACCATTCTAAATTATATTTGTAGCGAAAGTAATTAACAAAAGGCATGAAACTCTAAGTACAACGGAGCATACTAGCTAAGAAAAAAATAACTAAATGTAGCGGAATACAAAGACTACTGTGCTGGCACAATATGTCAGAAATGAACTCCTCAACTATCGTCGATGTTGAAACTTGTACTAGTGTCTATCACTTATCTGTAAAAGAATTTTAAAAATAACGGGTGAGTCGAAGGACTCATTGAATATATAACATACTTTATTAACTTTATGTACTTTGTTTAATTCATTTTCATCTCAATCATAACAAACACACATTCATATGCAAAACGTGACGCAGAGATGTATGCAAAATGATGCATGTGTATGTCAGCAGGCAGTCATCACCGCCTATACCCCACATCACATCAAACCATCGCACACCATATCATATTATCCCACACCATATCATAATATATAACCCCATACCATATCATAACATATCACCCCACACCATATCATAACATATCACCTCACACCATATCATATCGAGGGTTGTGCCTCGCTGGACATGTACCCCTCTCCATATTCATAATCATAATGAATGACAAATACAAAATAATAAATGATGCATGTCAAGTATGTCATGATTCACATATATAACATTCACACAAATCAATCCCATTAATTTCACTTATTAACGTATCCTTCTTCTTTCAGTTGTATAGAGACGTCTTATTTAGACGTGAAGGGGATGATAATTAATAATTATATATTTTATTTAATTGTTAAGCGTCAATCACAATTTATATAATTAATTTAGAAAATAAAATATATTATATACTCACTATGCGTAAAACATAGACTTGACTGCACCTCGAGTCACTGCCTCCGACCCTCACTTGACATTCAAATTGAAATTAGGCTATTGATTCTGATAGTTACATCTCTACTCCACGTGGCATGCCATTTAATCAAATCCCTACACTCATTACGCCATAAATACACTTAAGTGACTCATATAGACGAAGTCGCTTAAGAATTAGTCGCTTACGATACCTTATCTGACCGACTAATTTAGTCAGTCACGTAAAAACACTTATGTGACTGGTGGTAAGTGACAAGCCAAAGTGTGTCACCTAATCCATCTTAAGCGACAAAACTTAAAGTGACATGCTTAAGTTAGTCGCTTTGACAGTCTTAAGTGACAATAAACTATGCGACAGCTAATGTTGTGCCACTTAAGTTAAAATTAAAAAGTGTCATGTAATGTCTTTTGCGCTGCTGACAAACACAATAAATTTTGTACAACGAATTCAGAAAGAATTAAAGTTGTTCACCAACCATTAAGTATTATATGACTGTCACTGAGCTTTGTAAGTCGCGTAACTTTAAAAATTTATTTTTAACTTCAAAATCCAGAACACAGATTCCGTTGGCGAATTTGACCAACTGTTATGAGTTTAGCTTTGGATATCATACAAAGGTACGTAATTAAATCTAAAGTATGAATGAGAATTACAAGTTTTATTATTTAGTTGTTGTTGAATCTTTGTTCGACCAATTTGATCCTTTGAACGTGATGTTGATTTTCGAAATTTTATAAATTCAAAGTCAGGCTTTTGAGAAGCTTTAAAAACTTTTTTAAACATAGCTAGGAGTTTCAATTAATTATATATGAACACATTCGTGTAAATATTTGATCCATGTTTGACACATTTGATCTTTTGAACGTGATGTTGATCTTTTTAAAGTGTTCATGCATGAATGAACACGCACATTCAACCGTATGATCAAGAGAGTAATATCGTGCAAACATTTTTGATTAAAATGAAGAAGAAGATCAAAAAGATTCATATGATCAAGAAGATTAATATGATGAAGAAGGATCAAAGTGAGCTATATGTAAACATGGATCAAGAATGTTATTTAAGTGAAATGGATGAACATTCAAAGAATATGAGGATGACGACATTGATGATCAAAAATTGAAAAAATATTAGAAAAATATTCAAAAATTAAAATAAAATAGTAACCGAGCTTGAAAGCCTAAAAAACACCATACATCACAAGCAAAGCTGGTGAGTCCTGACGGGGTCGTCGTTCTCTTCGAAACAAGGTATTATAAGCCCAATTCTGACACCGGAAGCTCGAAAACTGCTAAAATGACTCACTTAGACTAAGTAAGTCACGTAACCGGATCCTTCTTTAGGCAGGAATATGTTTAACAAGGGGGAACGCGTGTAAAGAATAAGATGACGTTTTCATCTGACGGTCCTCAATGACGATCCGAGGGAGACATATTTATGGTGGTTTTTTTCACAAGACATATTATACGACTTACATTGAATAAGTAAGTCACGACAAGACGACTATGTTTAGGCGGGATTATGTTACACAAGGAGGGAACCACGTGGCAAAATGATGTGAAACTCAGACCATCCCATCAAAATAATTTGGACCGTCCGATCAAAACAATTTGGACCGTTCGATCTATTGTGAATAACTCTCCATCGTGTCCAACCCTTAGCATCTATCAAACTTATCACTTTATCAAACCCTAAACAACCCTCAGACGGCGGATTTTTCAATCCTTCGTTCATTTCGTCTTCCTCGACGGTGCCAACACTCAACTCATCAGGTATATGCTCTCAATTCCTTCACCCACTCTAAGTTCTTCGTCGTTTATTTTCAGATCTGGCCAGTTAATCACTGCCGTTTTCAGATCTGGCCGATTTCATCGTCGTTTTTCAGATTTGGTTAACATTCATTGTTGTTTGTTTACTTTCAGGATGCCACCGAAGAAACGAGCTTTGAAAGATATAAAGGAAAGGATGCAGCTTCGTTCTCCATCAGTGAGGCGTGCACCAAATAATCTAAGTCCAACACCACCAAAAGCCAAACGCCCTAAAGTTGCTAATACTCAGCCACCTCTTCCGCCGAAAACAGTAAAACCAACAAGAAGCAGAATGGACCTCCTAAACCACCTGTCTCTAGACCCTCAGCTGCTGTCCCTAGTCCACCTGTCCTTAGTACCCCAACTGCTGTTGAACCTCCTAGCATAGTAGTTTCAAATCCTCGCCGAAGTCCTAGGTGTCTAGAAAAAGCCACTACTCGTCCAGCTGTATTCATTGGGAAGTCACCTCCTCGCTTAGTTAGAAAAACCTGTGTGCCTCCATTGCCACCCCAAACTACTCAGCAGCCAAGCATTTCCGACACACCCTCATCTCCATCTCCACAACCTCAGCGACCGACCTCAAGATCAGCTCCAGTTCCACCACCAATTATTGTGTCTGCTGCTCATACAGTCGAAGTTAGCCAACCTCAGCCGCCCCCTCAGCCGCCTATCATACCTGAAGGTGTTAATCCAAATGCCACACCATCTGAGGCAGCTGACGTAGAATCTCAAAGAAAGCCGCTGAGCATTAGGTGCAACAATGAAGAATCTGATCCAGGTAATATGTTCCTATTTCAATTATTTAATTTGTTTCAGCATTTATTGTCACTGCTAATTATTTTAGTAATATAATATATAGGTGATCCAGATGTGAAGAGAAAGCGAGGTATTAACACTGGAAAGAAGTTGCGTGAATTGATTGCAACACTAAAGCATCCTCTGAAGCTTGAAAAGGCAGCAGTACATGATGGTCCGTCGAATCATGGATATGACAGCTTGATGAGTCATGAAATTGGGAGGATTGTGCGAGAGAAAGTTCCAATGACTGCCCCAAGCTTCACGGAGTTGGATTTTGCAGACTCTTGGGACATTCTTATTCAGAATTTGGAGGTAAGTACATGTAAAATATATATTTTTCTATTTATTTTACTTTTATATATTCTAATGATTACACTTTTGGTTTTTGTAGCCTTATTTTATTATTGATCATACCGATGATTGGTTGTGCAACTATATTGAAGAAAAGGCAAGTTTGCGTTATAAGAATTGGAAGTCGGAGTGTAGGAGGCATTGGTCAGAATATGGTAAGAACTTCCGTTAGAATTTCTTGGTCGACCTGACCAGTGGGAATGGTTGTGTAATCATTTCAGTGATCCTGATAATGAGGTTAACTATGCACTGTTTTATATTTGTTGTCTATTTATTAATTAGTCCATACACATTAACTAATTCTTTGATATTGTAGATGATCTCTGAAAAAAAAAAAAGCTCGCAACATACCTGGTCGTGTCAATCATCACTCTGGAAAAACACCCTTCGGACAACGAGCTGAAGTATTTGCAAATAGTGGGAGCAGCGCACCTTTAATTGATGTGTATGCTGAAGTATATTCTAGAGATCCAAATGGAGCGGCAAATGCGGTAATTCTTCACTTCATTTCTTAATTTTTGGTTATCAGATCAATGATAATCACTTTATAAATGTCGTATTGTGATTATTTGTTTTCTGCCCATCTGTTTTGTGAAAGCATGGAAGTTGCTGAGTATTTGTTGTTGTGAGTTTGGTGATATCATTAATGAGTATATGCGTTGCTGATTTTTTGTTTTCTGCCCATCCCATCATTAATGAGTATATGCGTTGCTGATTTTTTGTTTTCTGCCCATCATTAATGAGTATATGAGTTGCTGAGTATTTGCAAATATTTCTTATGCATCTGTTATGTGATTAATATGTGCATAAAGTTCTTATACTATGTTTGCGAATTATTACTTCAAAGGATTTACTGTTTTCATGTATTTTTCAGGCAAAGATGAAAGAAAAAGTTACTGAAAGCTTGCTTATCAAGATGAAGCTTCCAACGAGGTGAACAACGTTCTTGAAGTTGAAGATTAGCTCAAAATAATCAAAGATGTGGTTCCACAGATGCGAGGTAGTCGGGAATCCGGCGTAGGCAGAACTATCAGACGCCCACCCCTCCCTAGAGGGGGTTCAAGAACCCGGCAAACAAATGATCAGCTTATGTCAAAGGTTTTAACCTTAGAAGAACGTATCCGCATTCTTGAAGAGCAGCAGAGGGGACCGTCGTGTGGTGGAAGTAACGCTTCAGAAGGGGCAAGCTTAGTTTAAGGTTGAATTATCAAAAACAATTATCTTTTTCTGTCAAACTGAACTTTTGTCATCCTTTCGCACCAATGTATTTGGTGTATGGTGTGTAAAAACTCAAACTTGTAAGTTCGAGGTTGTTTATGTCATTGTGGTTTATGGGATTTTTGTTTACATTTTATTCATATTTGACCCTAAAATAAAGTAGATTGTAAGCGACAATTTATACTAACATTAAATATTTTATGCGACAAAGATTGCATGTTTCACTAACAACTCTTCGTAATTTGACACAAACCTTACGCGACACGACTGTTTTATGTCGCATAGTGTCGGTAATAATATGTGACTAACATGTTTTGTATGAGTCGCGTAAGTGGCTCGCGACGTATCTTAGGCGACTTACCTTATGTGACACGATATAGGTCACATAAGGGGTAATACGACTAAATTAGGAGTTATGCGACTATTTTTTAACTGTCACATAAGTGTATTTCTGACGTAGTGACTATTGCTACTGTGATCTCTAAATTTATCTATACAAACCAATCTTACACGTAGCATAACATAAGTATGTTCTTTTTTCTAATTTTCTCATGCATGAAGACACATCAGCATATTTTATTTAATACATGATATTGAATAACTTACCGGAGTTCAAATTCTCAAGAATCTCACTTAAGTTTCGCCGCTAGGTGATAAGTGGCCTCTTGTGTTGTTGAGACACGCACTAATATTGTTGCAGAGTAATTTTTATTCCTAGGTTAGAGCATAATGCTGTAATGTTGTTTTGCGTCAGTGACCTTTTTATCTAAAAATTTGTTTTAATTAGTTACTAGGGAAAAAATCAAGGAGGACGTGCATTTATACGTAGGACAGTAGAACATCATCTCAACCTTTGATTTCTAATAATCTAACAGTTGAGACTGATAACCGTCATTCACATCTGCCCGTGTATTTTGCATATTAAAAATACCTATTTAAATGAAAAACCAACTTAATCTCAACTGTCAGATCAATCAAAATCAACGGTTGAGATCGTGTCCTTCCGTCTTACAAAAGTTACTTATCCCCTGGATCCTTACTCAGTAACTAGGAAAGCAATCGTAGAAGTTCACCTAGTCCTGTAAGACTCCAAGGTGTGAAAGTGGCCAAATAAGTGAAAACAAAGGGAAAAAAGTCATCGGTAACACTAACACTTATAACAACACTTGAAAATTATTGTACAAAATCAAACAAAACAATTGGCCATCCAACAATCTCACATCGAACTTGCTCAAAATAAAATGATTTATACTCACAAAGTGCAAGAACGAGCTGCAAATGATAAAAGACTGTCAGAAGAGACAAATGTTTTGAAAATGGACGCTTCCCTAATAACATCAAATTGAAAGAAATATTTTTCAAGGTGAAAAACAAGATTATGCAACATTATAATGCGAAAGATGAAGACAACATTGATGACGGTAATTACTATGAAAATTATACACATTATTATCGTTCTAGTCGTGATGATTAAATAATTTATGATGTGTTGTAAGTCGTATAAATTTTATGTAATTTATTTTTATGTAAAGTAATTTCATTCTCAATCTTATGTAATTTATATTTTTGTAATATAATTTCAATTTCAACAATATAGTTTATATTTATATGTTTGTAATAATTATTATTCATTTTATTACTATTTGTGTGTCTAGAATAAAGTTCAAGAAGCACATCTAATATTCGTTTTTATTATGAAAACCGTAAGACACGATCTCCATCGTTGATTTCTAATAATGATTAAAATCCTAATAAAACCGTCAAACTCAACCGATCGGGTTTTTTGCACATCTAACTGCTCATTTAATAAAGTGTTAATTGCCCCGAACCACCCATAAAATACGTGTTTTCCCGTAATCACTCATAAAATAATTTCTTTACGCAAACCACCAGTCGTTAGCGCGTGATTTTTAAGTGCTATTTTTGCCATGAACCACCCATAAAACTCTGTTTTCCCTAACCATAATCCACAAGTTAAATCGATACAAATTATCTAATTTGTACAAAATAAATAGTTTCAAGAGTACCTAAGAAAGACGATTATTAAAATATGTTAGTGTGTCAAGCATCATTAGGTTATTATAATTTTTAAATAAGTGTTTGATTTTATGTCACCTTTCGATTTTGTTAAGTAAATATTAGATTGTATATCACGAGGAACTCAAAGAAACATAAATTAAACTATGTTAAAGTGTCGTGTAATATGAAGTTGTTGTACTTCTTTAAATCAGTCTTTGATTGTATGTCATCTCTCGATTTTAATAAAAAATGGTATGTCTTCTATAATAATATCAAAAGTTATGTCTTCTTTAATAATATCAAAAATGGTATGTCAATGGTATGCCGAGTAATAATTGTATAGAGTTTATATATGCTAAAATAAGATTAAAAGTTAATAAAACTATAATTGACGTTATACTATAATATTGTTAGCAACAATAAATTTTAAATATATGATTTTATTACCTCGTTCATTCTTTGAATCACCCATAAAATTTTATTTTTCCACAAGCCACCATTAAAGCGCGCTTTTAACGGAAAAGTTGACAGCGTTAATGGCTGGTGGTTCCTGGGAAAAAATGTATAACCGAATGGTGGTTTCGAAGAGAAATTATTTTATCGGTATTTTCGGGGGAAATGTGTATTTTACGGGTGGTTCGAGAAATTAACCCTTTAATAAAGACCAACTTTAAAAATTAACTGTCGGATATCAAAATTAACGGTTGAGATTAAGTCATTCCGTCTCGCAAATAGTCAATATCCCTTTATAACTCAACTTTGTGGGTTAAGTTAAATGTTATTATAAAAATAATATTTTTAATCGTGAATAATAGTAAGAGATTCTCCTAAAGACTGCCATGAATATGTAAATATCCAAAATATTATTATTTATCACCATAAATAGCTAAAGTGGTTCTCTGAAATAGTAATGAGATATTCTCAATTAAACTAACAAAACTCCTAAGGGTGCAAATGTCTTTACTACTGAAGCCAACCCAGTAAAATTATTGGCTGGATAGAACAAATGGGATTGTCCATTCCTTTACCACTTAAAAACAATTTTAATGCATAAAATCTTTGATTTATAATAAGTAAAAAAGCCAACTAAATGTTATCTCATCCCCTGGGTTCTCTGAAGAAAAGAGAAGCTTTGGAGAAGAAAAGAAACCCTAGTCCGAGTCTATCAGATCGGAATGGACGACAGTTTTAAGGTCCGTGTGGACAAAGTATTCGGCTCCTTATCAGAACCTCAACCTCTCAACAACAGCAACAACCTTCTCTGGTCTCTCACCGACGACGAGATTCACAAACGCGAATGGAATCGAGACAAAGGATCGCCTCCCGACGCCGACGATCTCTCCGGTCCCTTTGCCACTCGTCCCTATCCAACCGCAAAAGTAAGCTGTTGTTTCCTTTTAAGCGCCAATTTAACCAATCGGAAACCGACCTTGATCTCCTCAATAATGATGAGGATGATGTGGATGACGAGGATGAGCTGGAGGAGGCGGGCTGTCGGCCGGGATGTGTTCTAAACCCGAAGATCATGACGATGATGAATGGATTATTCGGTCATCCATCGGCATGGACTGCACCCTTGACAAAGAGGTACGAGGTTTCAGTGATTCAGAATGATCTGCTGTCTGATTGATTCTCTTTTAATGATGAAAGGAAAGTTCTTAATTTGTTTCACTTTTATTATTTTTGCAGGAAGAGGAGGATGAATTTGATAAAGTCGCGGTTGGAAGAGAGAAAAAGGGAGATCGGATATACATGAACGAGATTATTGAATACACTACTTATGCAGACACTTTCTATGAACTTCCGACTTCTGTTGAGGATGTCGGCAGAGATCCTCGTGCTAATCATTTGGCAGCGGAGTTAAGATTGAAAGAGGATGCACAAGCAACTGGTGAATTAAATGGGAATGAGATTGTGGCGGTACGCTCTACCATCAGCAGTAATCCCCAGAATGGGTTGCCAGTTAATAATCATGTGAATGTGAGATCAATTTTAAAAACGACTGAGAAAAAAGCAGAATCTAAGTCTCGGAAGCGTGTTCGGTTTGATCCTGAAATTGAATGTAACCTGAAGAAACAAGCAACTGGATCAAGCCAGGAGAGTCGAGATTTGTTACTACCACCTCAGCTTGATTGTAGAGTCCCGGATTATTTGCGTAATCCTTTCAAATATAAACAGTATACTTTTGACTCGGCAAATGACTTAAATGATGAAGAGGCTAACAAAAAAGCCTTCATGGAAGTCTTCAATCTGGTGAGACATAAGCGTGTTGATGAATCACAAACATCAGCTGACAATGCAGGCAAGTCGCCTGGCACTGTTGTCACCTTTGTGCCCAGGAAAAAACCTAACGACGGTTCAACGGAACAAGCCGAAGCATCAAAGAGAAGTGCCCCCAAGGAAAATATAATGGGCAAAGGTGCCACCCCTGTCCCTGTCATTGCAGCTGCTGATGAAGCTTCTGCAATGGAGGAAGATGAAGAGCCGGAAACGACTAATGTATGCAGTAACATTCCAAGGAAAGCACAGCGGCAGTACAGGGCGAGAACAACTCTAGAGCTACTGGATGAGTGAGGAGTTCGACCTATCATAACTTGTCATCATAACAAATCAGTTTATCTTGTCCTTTGTTGTACCAATGCTGTTAAGTCTGTAACCTGTTCTTGTTAATTGATGTGTGCCTTTCCTCGAAGCAGAATCTGATCCTTGTTATGGACTTATATTAGGACTGTAACCTTAGTTTGTTTAGTTTGGATGAGAGATTGAATGGAATTTGATACCAGGATACAGTTTTGAATATGGATTAACAGTGTTTTAACTGAGTTGGAGCGAACTTGATAGGGAATAATTATTTTCTATAATTTACCACAAAATGCATAATATAATCTTCCCAGTGCGGATGGCCTGGGATAATTGTACCTGTGAAGACCCCAAACTTTGTAGAAACAATGTAAAACAGGATCTGAATTTGAATAAAGTACTGAATAAATAAAACAGTAAGAAAATCGAACAAATCCAGATTTGTTGAATCTTGCTCGGCAATTTCCTTAAAGATGTATTGTATCCCTTATGTGCAGGGTGTGGTAAGGCAATAGGCTTCCTAGGATAAGACAACAGGAACTTCAGATCTAATTGCACCGCTCAGATGAAGCGAATTGGACTAAACCTTCAACTATCACCAGTAAAACTACTAGCGGACTGAAGAGTGAAGAGGATTGTTGTGTATATGATGAATAAAAGGGAGGTAGCTAGTCTCCTTTTATACTACTCAAAAGCCATTCGGTTAGCTAAAAAGTCTTCACCACTTCCCTATAACTTTGTAACTTCCTAAAAGATAATGAGATGATGGAAGATTAAACAGCATGCCAATAGATAACGCAGACTTAGTGAAGTCTGTTATGTGTTATTCCTTTAAACAAAACTATGCAGTTTGGATTACTTAGGATAGTTGCATAATATAAGATGTAAAATCATGTCACACATGTACATAGTGACTTAGAAAATATATAAGTCTTGACATCCATTCCTCATGGACTCAAACTTGTCATGTTATGCAACTTCGAGCATCGATATCTCGCTCGATACTCGATCAATTTTGGCATTCGAATATTCAATCTTATAGTACACCTTGCAAGGAATTTTATCAAGACTTGAACTATTCGATTCGATGTATACAAGGCACCGAAATTGGCTCTCGAAAAAGAGACAAACCCATTTTCTTCACACACTTAGAAATTTAAATAATTTCCACAAATCCCCACATGAAGAAAATTAAAAAGTAAAAACTAATCTAGACTCTGCACTGGTGGTGATGGTTTCTACAGCCAACATCTGCATAGGATAGGTGTGGCGAAATCTTTGAACTTTTCCCTGAAAGATATGCATTCTTTACTGACTATTCGGTAGATGTGATCCTTGAACTATTCATCTTATTGTGTAAACGAAGTACAAATCTTCCACAGATATTGTCCTAGCATACGTCCATTTCTCATGGGGGTTCATTTTGGCCCTGAAACCCCAGCTTGGTTCTGCGAGAGTTGCTAAAGAATTAATCCCTCATAATTCTCCTTTGAAGTGGCCACACTTCTCTCTCACATAGGTGATTCTTGTTCTGGTACCGCATTATCAAAACAAGAATCACACGGTACCAGAATAAGAATCACATATTTATAAAAATCTGATCTGGTATTAGTATTAATGACCGGTAATAAATTTTGCATTCAATTTTTTTATTTCATTTAATTTTCAAACTATAAATCTTTGATAATATTAATAAGACTTGGGTTAATTTCCCTAAAGCACCATAAAACATGTATTTTCTCCTGAAATTTCAAATAAACTCTCACTTCTTTAGTTTCTTTATAAAATCATCCACAAATCCTCTTTTTTAATGAACAACTCATTAAAGCGCATGAATCATAGCATACTCGTTCTAACCGGGGGTGAATCGAAGGGGTTGGCGGGGTATCTTGCCTCCCTAATCTCGATAAAACATAATTTTAAAAGTGATTGTTAGAAATTTGACATCTAGATTGAGGGGTCGACTGGTGCGCCTAACAATGCTCTTTCTTTTGTACAAAATAGACAGTCTCTTTTGATTTCACCTACAAATGATTGGTAAAAAATTGATAGGTAGTTTCTGATAAAAATAAAAAGGGGGTTTTCAAAGAATTCTAGAGTGGTACATTTGTGATCATTAATTCTAGAGTATAAATATTCTAAAAAATATAAAAAGGGGGATTTTTCAAAGAATTGTTTTGATGCTTCAAAAAATATGAATAAAATATATATGTCAACAATCAATTCAGGGAGTTGTTTGTAACATAAAATAATTACTACACATGTAAAAATCATATGATTTTATATAGTTGTTCCCGCTAGAGAGACAACAACATACATCCGCTAAGATAATATGCAACTAATTCTATAAAAACCCTTATCTTCTATTAAGCTAAGTTCTCAAGAAGATTGATAATAGCATGAATAAATTACAAACTAGCTATACCGCTAGGCTTGAATAGAATGAAATCAAACATGCATCATAAAAGACATGTTAATATAGTTCACCGCTAGGCTACTCTAAACTAACATACAAGCATGTTATTTGCACAAATAATTATAAGGGTTAATTCCAGATGACTCCCTTATAATATGACATTTTCCAGAAAACCACCTATATATTGTAATAGTACATTCGACCACATTTTTAATTACTAGCGTTGCCAAATAACCACCCCAGTTACAAAGAGGTAGTTAAATGAAAACCGAAGTGATTATAAAGGTGGTGATCTGGACACTCATTTATTATATAGGTGGTGTATTGTAATAAACATACTATTATTATATTAAAAGTTTAATATATTTAACGGAATATTTGACAGAATAGTGATAAGTGGTTGTTTGGGACGTCGAACGTTATACAGGTGGTCGAATGTAATATTACAACATAAGGGTGGTGGAGTGGAATATAGCCTATTATACAGGTGGTCATCTGGAATTAACCCTAATTATAATAAATTCACATAAAATAATCATGTATAATAATCATCAAGACATGTTAACAAACAACTCTCCAAATTTTGTGAGTTTAGTTACACATAATATCCATGACAAAATACAATGAAAATAAAAGAGTTTGAAGAAAGAATTGTTTTACAATTTTTGTTGATGAAGAGTAGTCTTCTTTTATCCTCCTTCTGCTGTCACCACGACTTTTGAATGAGAAGAATTAGTCTTCAAAAATCCAGATTTCTCCAAGATTGCAAGTGAGCTCCAAAAATAGTTGAAAATGGTGTGAAAATGGGTGGAAAGAAAGCCAAAACAATGGCCAAATGATGGCTGATTTTGATGTCTTCCTCTCTTCCTTTTATATGCATTTTCATCATATATTCCACAAAAACTCGGCACCTTCTTTTGTAGTTCGAGGTGTATTATTGCTTCTCATTTCCAACGTTGAAGTTTAATGCAATTTGCTATTTATGGCACTGCCGCCGAGGGTGAAGAATTAATGGCCGCGGAGAGTGAAGAATTATCTGAAATTCGATACCCTCCCTCTGCATTCATAAATTCTTTACCCTCCACGGGGAACCAGAAATTCAAATTTTTTGGTCTTTTGGTTGCATCTTTGATTCTACATCTCAGATGTCTTGAATTATATCCCAATGTGGCAAAATAATCTTGTATATCTATAACATGAATCACACACAAAACGTAAAATAAAACCTGAAAAAATGTATTTAAATTATGGAATTTTGTGTTTTGATGGATCGTATAAAAATGCTCCATCAGCAATCTTTTGAAACTCAAAATTCCTCCCCTTTTCCATCGGAAGTAACTATGTGATGGTCATTGATATTTAAAACATTTATGATCAAAAGTATCAAAGTATCAAAGGAACGACTTTAGTCTTCCTTCGAAGGCACAACGATGAAAGTCTTAAAAATGAGAATTTCACTATTGAAGATCCAAGTGAGTTATGGATCGATACGATCACCAAAAGGATATGATACTTCCTAAGTATCAAAAGGCGTGGAATAACATACGATTTCAAGACTCTAAAAAGATCAGTGGTTATAATTCCACAATGTTCAGTTTCATAGCATACTTAAAATATTATGCAAGTATAATAACTAATGGGGAATTGATTGAAAAGACTTTTTCCACCTTTCACGCATCATCTTACAACAATATCTTATTCGAGGCTTTGCGAAGTATTCTGATTTAATCAATATAATAAATAAAAATCATCAATCTCATCCGATGGGCTTTAAAACATTTATTGAGCAAAAACTTTTTCAAACCGACACGCCTCGATATACGAATACTTTTAGGATTCGAGGCAGAGGGCACAGATATGAACAAGGTCGTGATTGCGGTCATGACTATGGTTGTGGTCGAGGAAGTTACCCTCTTAATCCTCCTCATAAGATACTCAATTCCCAACACAAGAGAAATTGAGATGAATGGAACCAATGGAAACCTAAAAAACTCAAGAAGGTTCAAACTCATCAAATAACCCCATATCGATTTATCACAATTGTGACTTAAAGGTCATTATTTTAAAGCATGTTGAGTTCTCGAATACTTTGCCAAACTCGATTAGTAGTCATAGAAAAAGAAAGGAAAAGAAAAGGAAGTCAACCTTATTAACCATCCTTTAAATGAGTTCAGTCATTTTAGAGCATTCGACTTCCATAATAATTTTTGAAACACAAGTGGGGCTTCACGGATGGAAATGAGGTCAATTATATTCATCGAGATCCTATAAAGGACTATACTCACTTTAAAAAAATCCGACTTCTATAATTAACTCATGGGTGATTTAGTGCAAGAAAAACATGATGGTGATGAATGCATTACCTTGAAAAACTTGTTCTCTGAGAAAATTAATCACGACCTTCATCGGGAAAGGTTATATGGCCTTATTCACTCACCGTGTGGACCATTTCCATAATTTATGGTATTGATTGATGCCTCAACTAAATGATCACATGTATGCTTGTTATCAACCCGCAATTTGGCATTTGCAAGACTACTTGCTCAAGTAATTTAATTGCAAGCTCAATTTCATGATCATTCTATTAAGAAAATTAGGCTTGATAATGCCGATTAGTTCACATCCCACATGTTTGATGATTATTGTGTGTCAGTTGGGATTAACGTTGAACATCCAGTTGCTCATGTTCACACACAAAATGGTCTTGCAATAAAATGCCGCCAACTTATTGTTAGTCCATTGACAATGAGAAAAAAGTTCCATACTTCAGTATGTGGTCATGCAATATTACATGATGCGCAATTGATATGCATTAGAACAAGTACAAATCATCAATATTCTCCACTCCAACTTGCATTCAGACAAGTTAGTACTATCTCACATTTAAAGATATTCGGTTACACTATTTATGTACCTATTACGCCTTATCATAGAATAAAGATGGGACCGCAAGAAGTCTCAGAATTTAAATTAACTTTGAAAGTCCATCGATTGTTAAATATTTTGAACCTCAAGATGGCAATGTTTGCAAAGCTCAATTTAGTGAGAAAATGTTTCCCAATGATAGAGCGAAAAATAAATCGCTAAAAAGAAATTAGTTGGTTTGTACCAACATTAGAACATGTTGACCCTCACTCACAGATTGTGAACAACAAGTGAAAAAGATATCATTTATAAGATATAGCAAATCAACTTCCTAATGCATTTGCAGACACCAAGAGAGTTACAAAACTCATATACCGACTGAAGTTGTCGCAATTCAAATTGAAATTTTGAATGAGAAATTTGAAAATAAAGTCACCCAAGAAATTACGACACGCTTGAAGCATGGAATGCCATTCGATTTTAAAAATAAATATCATTGAAAAAAAGAGTTAGAGAAAAAGATGACTCCAAAACTAAGGTAAATGTGCCTTTGAAAATACAAAGTGAAAATATCGAGAGATCTCGATTAACTATACCAACCTGACATAATATAGATTATAAATGATGCATGTTTCTTATAGTTTGGTATGTGATATTACTGATAAAAATAACTAGAATCCGAACCATAGTCATTTTGTGAATGAAAGAATCGTCATGATTGGATTGAATGAAAAAAGACTGTAAAAGTTGAATTAGAATCGCTAAATAAGAAAAATGTTTTTGAACCTATATTACTCACACCTGATAATGTGAAATCCGTGAGATTTAAATGGTTATTTGTACGGAAGAGAAAAAAATAAAATTAAAAGTTAAGATATAAGGCTAGGCTTATTGCACAAGATTTTTCTCAAAGACTCGGTATATATTTTGAAGAAACATATTCTCCGTAACGGATGCAATTACGTTCAAATACTTAATTAGTCCTGCAATTCATGAAAAACTAAATATGCACCTCATGAATATTGTTACGACATATTTATATGATCACTTGATATTGAAAATTACATAAATATCCAGAAGATTTCAAGATGCCAGAAACATAAGTTCAAAACCCATATAAAGCTATTCGGACGCATGTGCAATCCGGACGCATGTGGTATAACAAATTATGTGAATATTTATTACAGAAGGATATGTTAATAAACATCTTTTATAATCCTCTTTACCCTTGTATTTTTATTAAGAAAATAAAATCAAAATGTGTAATTACCGCATTCTATGCTGATAATCTGCATATCATTGGAACAAATAAAGAGATTCACGATGTAATCTCTTATTTGAAAAAGAAATTTGAAAAGAAAGCCGTAAGGAAAATAAAATATTGTCTCAGATTACAACTTGAATACATGCAAAATGGAATACTTATACATCAATCAAATCACATAAAAAGATTTACACGGATAAAATCCCTTGAAACAACACAAGAATCCATTTCGTCCTTGTGAGCTATGATGCATCAATACTCCATTTTATCCACGTAAGTGTATAGTTTCTGTATTCGATACATGATACCATACAATACTCAATTTTCACATATCAATTATTTAAAAACTTTTTTATATTTAAATACTATATTTATGTAAATTACATACAAATAATACATCTATAATATAAATTTCTATGTTTTATTTTGGCAGCAATGAAAAAGGAATAGATTAGTCAGTATTCTAAGTGTATTTAAAGTAATTATCTATATTTTAAAATATCTTACATTACTAAAAAAATTGCCACAGTTTTCTATAAAACTAACCTACAATTAACATCAGCGTTACCGTCACACGACCTACCCTACTGCTGTCGTAACCCTTTGGCGAACTCCACATTAAGGTATTGTTTCATAATTTTTAATTTTTATTTTGTTATGTAGAGGAAGTTGTTGTCGGTTGTATTTATATTTTTTTATTAATTGTAAGTCAATGAATTCATCAAACAATGAATTTAATGAAAGTGTAAAGGGAAAGGGAAGACCAAAACAGGCACTTTGGGAATATGTTACGATTTTAAAGCCATCAAAATCGAATCAAGGTCAAAATTGCAGCTTCGAATGTACTTTTTGTCACAGTATTTTTACGGCGTCTTGGCGATCTTCAACTCTAAAATACCTTCAAGACGCTTTGGCAACATGGCGAATGCCATGACGTTTTTCGACGACTCGATGATTTTGATATATATTTTAAATTATAGGTAAGAAATAACATCATGTAAAATAATCAACTGACGAAATCTTTAATTCTTATGACATGATACCAATTTAAAATTGTGCAAATGACAATATTAAAGGCCGCTAAATACAACTTTAATAGTCATTTCTTAAAAAAATTCACTAAATCAAAATAACTCTAAAAGTATTGTTAAAATTGCTTAAAAATCGGGATGATCATCTATGGATAGAATGACTTATTCAGAATAAATAAAGAATAAATTCTAAATATTGAATAACAAAAGGGTTTAATGTGATTAACATTAAAATATATAAATAAATAAATGAGAAGATGACATTTTGGTTTCCAATCGAGCCATGGTTTCTAATCGAGCGTCTTGGCGACTTGGGGCCCAAACCAGCCATATATGATTCGCAGCGATGACTTAACAGACAACGTGGTGATACCATCCTTGGCGAATAACGACTTGAAACTCAAAAAATGTCACGATAAATTGTCGTCGCCAAGACGACGACTTGGCAAGGCCATAAAAATCATGGTTGATCATACAGTTCATGTGTGTACTATCTCTGATGCAAAAATGGACGAGATTGCAACCATACAAGAGCAACATGATGCAGGAAAAAAATTAAATCAACCTAGGTTAGTTTCTCTACCTACGTCAAACAACAAATCTTCATCAAATGGTGGTGGTTTGGAGTTGGATTTTGTAACATGCTACATCGACTAGAATGTAAATGAAAGTTGGCTAGATAAGCTAGCCTATCGAGTCATGTGTCACTTAGGGGACTTGGATGACATGTGTTTTGGACATGTATTTTGAACATGCTAGGCTTGTAGCGGCTCGGATCGAGTGTTCCGGTCGGGTTATCACAGTCGGTATCAGAGCTGACTCTTTGTAGTATATGACAGAGATCATCAAAAGGAGAGGGGGAATCTAGGAGACCGTCTAGATTTTGTCCCAACAAGGATGTTGAGATTTCTGTTAGTGGGGGTGAATGTACATCCCGCATGCTAGAATGAGAAGATAAGCTAGCCTACCTAGTCATATGTCACCTTTGTAACATGATTTTAAGGTATAAGTCCTAGGTTATAGTGACCTAGGGCACTTGGATGACATGTGTTTCAGACAAACTAGGCTTTTAGCACCTCAGATTGGGTGCTCCTGTCAGATTTTTTACAGATTTGTTGACCGAACTATTAGATGATCCGCCGAAGAAGAGAAAAGGAGTGATTGGACCACTAGATAAATTATTTAATAATAGTGCAAAAGAAATTTTAAAAGCTGAAATTGTAAGAATGTTCTACACCGATGGCCTATCATTTAGCTTGGCAAAAAATTAATCCACATTATATTCATGCTTTTAATAGTGCATGTGCTTCTTCCATTGCAAGATATCGCCCGTCTGGTTATAACTCTTTAGGAACGTCCCTTTAGATAAGGAGAAGAAGAATGTAGAAAAGATGTTAGAACCGATTAAATACTCGTGGAAACAAAAAGATGTTTAGCGTGTGTAGTGATGGATGGTTTGATACTTAGAGAATAAGTCATAAATGTGATGGCAGTTTGTGAATGTGGTCCCATGTTTATGAAGGCGGTAAATTGTGAAGGGGAGACCAAGGACAAATAATTTAATTCTAAAGTATCATAGAAATTGACTAAAGCACATTGTTCAGGTGATTATTGATAATGCTAGCAACCGTAAGGCTGCATAAGGTATTGCTAATGCAAGATTTCCTCATATATTTTGAATTCCTTGTGTTGTTCACACTCTTAATCTTGCTTTGAAGAATATTTGCTCACCTAATCCCAACTCTTCAAATATGAGATCATATGAAACTTGTAGTTGGATCTCAGATTCTTCTGATGATGTTTGGTTTATCAAAAATTTATTATAAATTATAGTAAGAGATTGGGCATGTTCAACGATCATTCTCAACTAAAGATATCATCAATTGCCGACACACATTTTGCTTTTATTATGGTGATGCTCAATTGATTTAAGATGATAAAAAGGTCTACCAAATATGGTGATGAGTGACGCATAGGATCAGGGGCGGATCTAAGGGGGCTAGCACAATCCTTGCCCCTAATTCCGAGAAACTTACGAATACTTATAGTTTTATATTTAAGCGCAACTAAAACTTGTGGCTTAGTGGTGTTCTATGCAGTCTGTACCTTTTTAATAATGGGTTTGAACCCTGCCTTCCCTATTTTTATAAAAGTTAAATCACTTTCTGCCTCTTATTTTGGGCACTGGATCCGCCACTGCATGAGATGTTTATAGGGATGATGATTTGGCAAATGCAAGGTCGGGGAAGGAGATGATTGTGAAAGATGAATTTTTAGAAAAAATTGATTGCATTTATCGATTCACATTACCTAGATACGAAATGCTTAGAGGATATGTGATATAAACGTGCCTTGTCTTCACCTGGTATATGAACGGTGGGATGTGATGATTGAGGAAGTGAAAGCGGCTATTTATAAGTATGAAAGAAACATGATGGTCCAAGGTCAGAGTTCTGTGAAGCCGTGTACACAATTTTACTTTCAAGGTGGACTACACCTCTTCGCTCCTTGGCACACTCATTAAACCCAAGATAATTTTCATCATTATTTGCACACATAAAATTTCTTCTAAGCATGTTAAATATATAGGTATAATATTATGGAGTATCTTACTAGAGCTTTAAGCTGTGTTCCTCCACATCAAGATGCAGAGATTTTGAAAGAACGAAAAGAATACATTACGAGATATTTTTCTGATGAGGATGATTGACTCACGTTTAATGAGGAGTTTGCCTCTTTCTCATCATGCTTGGATGAGTTTACAAAAAGTGACTCTATTAAAGAAAAAGGAGTGATGCGTCCAATAGTATGGTGGAGTGTTCATGGTGCTTGTGCGCAAAATCTTCAAAAATTAGCAATAGAATTATTAAGACAACCTTATTGTTCTTCTTGTTGTGAGAGAAATTGGAGTACCTACAATTTCATACATTCATATAAGAGGATTCGAAAAATAGCCGAAAACTTGATTTTGTTCACAGCAATCTTCGACTTCTATCAAGGAGAGAAGATAAATACAAAAGAGGAGAGATATGGATGGACAATATTAACGGAAGCATGTTTGAAGTTGCAAATGTTTCTTTGGATGAACTTGAACTAGAGGTTGTGCTTTTTGGAGATGAAGAAAATGCTTGAGTCTTATTATTTATATTTATAAGTAGTGAAATTTTACTAAAAGTTTAATTTTATATGAACCTTTTTTTTATATATATAATTTATAATTAATATTTATATTTATATAAATTAATAAATGTATCCATGATGTATCGTATCCTTAATTTTTTGAAATGATGAATCCCCGTATCGTACCCGTATCCCATGTACTGATGCAACATAACTTTGAGGAATCTGAACAAATTCTTGGTCTATGAGTATCTTACTTTGGTGCATTTATGTTTCTTATAATTTCTTTCCTAACATATGTTTTGCAACGTTACCTTTAAGGAACAATTGATTATGATTATTTTATTCTAACTATGCAAAACCAATTTTGATTGATTGACATTATAATAGTAGACATTAGTGCGTATGTTGATATTCATGACACAACACATAGAATCACAAGCGGCCTCCCAACATCAAGTGAACCCATCACGCCTATGTTGCTCAAATGAAGGAGAGATATTTTAAAAAGCTATAGGACGAAGTACATCCATCGATATTCTTTTATTTTACTTAATACTCCAGAATTAGAAAAATATAAAGTTATCAGCATACGATAAGTTTGTTTCAGCAAGAACTCGGCCGATATCTTTACAACGACACTTCTCAATTCAACATTTAGAAAACAAGGTCATGACATCAGGATGTGAAAGGTACGGAATTTGTAAATAACTACCCCAAGTCAATATGAGGAGGAGCTTTACAAAGTTGCACTATTTTTCTTTGCTGTGATTTTTATCTCACTGGAATTTTCCACTTAAAGTTATTGATGAGGCTGCAAGAGCATCGTAATGAGCATCCCAGGGGAATGTTATAACACAAGGTGGCATGCTCATTTAGGAGCTCTCACTTGTCAAGTCATTTCGACAACTTGAAAGAATGGAAACAAACTTCACAAAATGCACTCTTTTCTAATAACAAGGCAATTTGCTAAAGATGATGCAAATAACATGCATAAATCCGTATTTTATGAACCTAAGCCAAGTTTATACTATAAAAGGAAATATAATGTGAAGTAAAATAGACCTTCACTGCAAATATTCAAATTTTTCTCCATTTTCTTTCTAGTATCTTTGCAAATCTCATTTTTTAAACCTATTATGTAAAGTTTCGTTCTAAACTCATTATCTTAAGGCTCCCTACAAAGCCTCTTACCTTAACCGTTCTTTGTAACCATAAAAACTCTTCTCAAAACCTTGTTTCTTAATACAAAAACCATCTCCCTGTATTCATTTTATGAAATTACCCCTCAATTCTAAAATATATTTAACCATTTTATATTTTTATCTCATTCTTATTATATCAATTAATCATCTCACAATCAACCTCTCTGCCTTATCTCGACCGCCTCCCAAACCACTTCACCGCTTCACCGAAAATCCCCCAACACCCCACCGCCTCCTCTTCCTTCCATCATATCCAACGCCCCACCGCCTCCCTCTTCATTCTATCACCTCCCTCCTTCCTCCATCCATCTGCTTCTCATCTCCGGCTCCCACGCTTCACCTCCGGCTCTCGTTGTGTGGGGTTATGGAATTTGTTGTGACGATGATGGAGTTGGATGTGTGGAGGTTCTTGGTGTGGTGTGGTTTGGTAGTGGTGAGGTGGTTCATGCATCTTTGTTTGGTGGTAGTGAGGTGGTTTTCGTGTGGCGTGGTTGGGTGGTGAGGTGGTTTTGGGCGTGTGTGGTTTGGTGGTGGTGAGGTATGATGTTGGTGGAGTTGTCTACGGATGAACGGCTGGAGCGAGGAAACCTTTCACTGAGGGTGAACGGCTTTTTTCTTGCTCTGGTCTGAGTTTGTTTAGTATTTTTGCTTCCAGTCGGAGGTGTTGCTTGAGTTGCCTTGTTTGATGTCGCTGATGCTGTAGTCGGGGTGCATCGCTTAGTGGGGAGGTCGCTGCTTAGGCGGCCGTCTTTGGTTGTTTGGTTGTCAGTTGTCCGCGGCTGGTGCTATAGGACTTTCTATTTGGACCGCTCTGGATCAGAATCCTCAGGCTTTTTTCTAAAGTTTAACGGCCAATTCAGTTGTATTATTAACACAGCCTGGAGGTTCCGTAATTCAGACTTGTCGGTTAGGTCGTGCTCGTTCGTTTTCTGTCATTATTTGTTCGAGCATTTTTTTGGTACTGAGGCAAAATATCTCGTTTACTTTACGTTTTCTGTAGTATCTTTCTTGTATTTCATTCGCTAGTCGATTGAGTTTAAGTCTCATATGTACCTTTCAGATTCTTAGTACTCATTCAATAAAAAAAATTACCATCTCACAATTAATTAATTCTCATATTTAAGTATTTATATTAAATTATAAGAATGTATCATATTCAAATTTTCCGTAATATAATAAAAGAGAAAATAAGTATTAACAGATCTGAATCTGCAGTTGACAGAGAGAGCAACCGATCGATCGAGTGGGGGAAGCAGTCGAAAATGGGAGAAGAGGAATGGAGCTGGGGATGGAGTTTATACGAAGGATTCGTCATATTCGGATCGTTAGGGTTTTTAGGATGGGCAGGTCTTTGGTTTCTCAACACAAGACTCTACAAAGAGTATGAAGAGAAGCGTGTTTTGGTTCAGATCATTTTCAGCGTCGTTTTCGCCTTCTCCTGCAATCTCTTACAACTCGTCATCTTTGAGATTATTCCTCTCCTCTCCAAACAGTAATTTCTCAACATATCACTACATTTTGTTTAAGCTTGTTTGATTGTTGATCTCTTTTTTTGCTTTTTTAGGTCGAGATGGTTGAATTGGAAAATGGACTTGTTTTCGCTCATTTTGCTTCTTGTTTTTATGCTTCCTTATTATCATTCATATTTGCTACTTTCCGCTACTGGTGAGTAATCACAATTTGTCATTCTATTCTTTAACAAATTAGGATGTTTTTATATTATTTATTTGTTGTAGGTATGCCGAAGAAGAGAGCTGCGACTGGGGCAATTGTGTTTGTAATGGCTTTTCTGTATGCGTTTTGGCGTATGGGGATTCATTTCCCCATGCCTTCTCCGGATAAAGGTTTGACATAATGACTCTTTTTTGTGTTTCGTGTTTTTGATATTATTCTTATTTAACTTGGATTTTCTAGGGTTTTTCACTATGCCCCAGCTGGTCAGCAGAATTGGGGTGATTGGTGTTACTGTTATGGCTGTGCTCTCTGGTTTTGGTGCGGTGAATTTGCCATACAGCTATCTGTCTCTATTCATCAGGTACCAATTGTATTACAATCTTTTCTTTTAGGAAAATATGTACTTGGCTTCCCGAAGATTTTTTTTGGCTTCCTAGCCAAAAACTAAGTCTTGATGCGATTTGTGCCGAAATTATGCTTGATTCCCCATCCATCCCATACCTAATGTATTTTTTACCTAAAACTGATCTCAATATTTTATAATGAGAGTAACTATATATTCTTTGGGAAGTACTACAATGTTGAAATGCCTAGGACTGTAATATCTTTATTAAACTATAAGCATGTTACCTTTATTTTTATGCATTAGAGAAATAGAAGAGGCTGAAATCAAAGCTGTAGAAAGGCAGCTTATGCAATCAATTGAGACCTGTATTGCAAAGAAAAAGAAGATTATACTGTCTCGGATTGAGCTCCAACGAATTCAAGGATCTGAAGAGGTTTGTCTATTACATCACTTTGTTTTTTGTTCCTTATGATTGGGACAAAACTCTGATTTCTATATAAATTTTTACATTTAATAAAGTCTTTTGGTTCCAGTATCATCTAAGTCTAGTTCCGACTATCTTGGGTCAGTAATATATCCACCAGAGTTGTTCACGCTGGCCTTATTATCTTAGACTCAAATCTTCTATTTCTGGATAGTGACTAAACTTGACCCATAACTCATTCATATCCTTATTATTTCTTTCCCTGTTAATTGCTATGGAACAGGTTTATCGAATGATGAAATGTGTCATAAACTTAATATCAATAAATTTCAAAGTAGGTTTAAATTATAAGCTTGCTTAACCGGACAATGGCTTAAGAAATTAAATTTGTGTTGGCCATTGACTTCATTTTTACATCGCCGAAAAACATTTTTTTTACATAAACCATATGAACATTGACATTGCGTGTGTGTTCCATGGTCTGCTAGTCATAACCAGTAATACTCCAGTGCGAAGCTTTGAGCATGGGATTGTTTTTTATTCTCATAATTATGTATTTTTATCCATGCAGAAGTTAAAGACAAAATCATTCCTGAATCGAATAGTAGGAACTGTAGTGAGATACGTGCAAGATGACCAGAAGGAGCAAGGTATGTGCTTTTCTTAGCTGATAACAACTATTGAATCAAACATCACATTTGTAGTTAATAAACTTGCTGGTGCCAATGTATTTGAACATGTTCACAAAATTACACCGAATTGTTACAATTAGCTTCTGTCTAATCTTTTACTTAACTTTTATTCGAATACAAACGAACTTAGTTGATTGTAAATGAAACTGATGAAGATGGACCCAGTTAAAAATGAAGAAATTCCTATCTTATGCACGGCTACATAGTTTTCTGCCTTGATATTGTGGTACATGAGCCCAGCAATTAAATATGAGCAGTTTTCTATTTCAATCATCGCATTGTAATCAGTTTTTCAGAATGGTTCTTTCATGGATCAAATACTGCTATAAATATTGTTTGACTGTCAAAGGATAATCCAAATTCAAATTTTAATAACTGTTTTGTATATAGGAGGAGCTAAGATGCCTCTTGACCTTGGTTTCTGTGACAGATATCAAAAATTTGGAAGCTGAGGTGCAAGTGTTGGAAGAGCTGTCAAAGCAACTTTTCCTTGATATCTACGAGCTCCGCCAAGCTAAGGTCATTCCCTTGATTTTGAAATTCATCCTTTAGCTTGTACTTTACGGCTTTACTGTTTCCAGCGTATATGCAAATCGATTGTGGACTTCAATTTCCCATGTTCACAAAAATTCAAGACACGAATATTTTTTCAGTGGTTTTTGAATATTTTTCAAAGAGAAAAAGGTACCGTATACATGGATATCCTTAAGGATGCACTAAGAGATATTAATTTAGATGAATTAACTAGTTGATTTATAGGGCACACGACTAACACATGAACTTATGATATTGTTTCTTTATAGTTTCTCAATGATGTATAAACCAGCTTGCATTTTCTGATTTCTTTTCAAATTTTAGGAAGCTGCAGCGTACTCTCGGACCTGGCAAGGTCATATGCAGAATTTGCTAGGCTATTTATGCTCCGTGTATTGTGTATACAAAATGATAAAGGTACAGGTTCATGTGTACTTTTATGTGTTTTACCTTATTGACAAATATGTGCATAGAACACTTTTGGGTATGATTTGATAAACCAGAAAGATTAAAATAACCCCTAATAGTAGTTCACCTGTAATGTTCAGTTAAAGGATGTTATACTCTTATGGATATGTTTTTTGCAAGTGCCTGTGGATCGAATTGCATTACGACAGTGATTTGTCGGATCAGCTTACATATTCCAGTTACTGAATAACATAGACGCCTGTTGGGTAATAAAAGTAAATTTTTGTGCGGGAGTGTAGGTTCCTTTATATCCCTTTTCTTTGTTCGGGAGTGTAGTGTTTTCACCCGGTCCACTGAAGAAGAAAACGTGTATGGTTTCCGTTGTTGGATATTATAATTTGTACATTTCAATTGTTTATCAACGTGAATCATTTTGCTTTGAATCACTACTTATGTCATAGCTCAATTAGTATCGTACCTATCTTACTATGAAGTTGTTCTTTTTGCAGTCACTGCAGAGCGTAATTTTTAAAGAGGTATGTTTTCATTCATTCATACCTGACAAGAGCTTATGCTCACAATCATTTCTTTTCAGTAATTCGTTAAACCCCCTGTGCCTTTGACAGTCTGGCTCAGTTGATCCCGTGACGAGAATTATTACCATAGCTCTGCAGTTCTTTGACATAGGCATCAACGTGGCGTTACTGTCACAGGTTAGACTCAATTACTAGACTTCTGGTTGCTATCACTGATCTCAACCTTTTCTTATTCATTTGTTAAGTTATTGTATTATTATGTGTGAATGTAAACTTGTCATAAAGGTCTGTGATTCATCATTGCTATTCATATTTCAAATTGATATACCACAATTTAACAAAGAGTTTAGTTTGTTATATTGAATTTATTTGATGTCTGAGTTTTACTTCTAATATTGCAGTATATCTCCCTGCTATTCATTGGGATTCTTGTAGTTATCTCAGTTCGTGGATTTCTGACCAATTTAATGAAGGTACTTTTTAAGATTTTTTGTGATATTGAGGTGCATATACTAATACATCATGTGTCTATTTATGTTAATATGTTTCAGGATTTTGGTGATATCGATTGCCGTATCTAGTGTATATTACTTATGTCCAACGGTTTTTACTTGCAGTTTTTCTTTGCATTCTCCCGAGTCGGGACGGGATCTTCTAGCAATGTTGTACTTTTTCTTTCTGAAATTATGGGCACATATTTTATATCATCTATTCTTCTTATAAGGAAAAGCTTAGCGACTGATTACCGGTGAGTTTGATATTTCAGTCAATTTGTTACTTCATCATTATTACCTAATTCTTATTTTGTAATGTCTGACACATTAGATGTTGATTGTCTAGAGGTTGTATCCTATGGATCCATCTAATTTGGTGGACTCGTGGATCCCCTCTTGCACTCGTTGATTGCATTTTTTGGATGCACCAGATTGTGCCACGTAGTTGCATTTCTCATGTGCACATCACGTGTGCATCACGTGCAAAACATGTGCAACTCACGTGCATCATTAATGCGCTGGCGCCATCTGGTGCGTCCAAAAAATGCAATCGACGGATGCAAGAGGGGATCCACGAGTCCACTAAATTGGATGGATCCACATGATCATTTCCTGATTGTCTATATCGTGCCATATTGACCATTTTATGATATTTAGAAAGACGTATTGAACTAGTTATATGTGTTTCAATGGGAAGGAATTCAATATTGATATGGAACTTTTGAATATATGAGCATGTTTTCAAGAGATTGGTGCAAAACATGGGTACTAATATGATATGAATTGCAATGCTGGATGATTTCGTGATTGAGTTGCAATTGCAACACCGAAGCACTTAAGTAGTGATCTATACATTTATGTTGCATGTCATATAGAGCCTTCATATATATGTAAATTTTTTATTCATATGCTTAGCAGTTAACAGTCACCAGGTAATGGTATGTTGGTCTATATGGCATCGTCCTTCGGTTGAAACATCACTACTATGGGGTGTGTATAAATATATGTTCAGTAGTTAGTACTAATTATCCCAGTGTTCATACTTCATAAAATTTCAGAAATATGACTTGTCTTGATTCTGAGACCCAGGGTCTTAAAAATATTTGGTCATAAAATCCATTCAAGCAACTCACTCATTCGAGTATTAATTTTTAGTATTATTAATTGAAGTGTAAGACGACAAAGTTTAAGCTGAATAAGATCTTTCTGTCTGAGTTCAATTCCCGGTGGGGGCAGAACATTGGTTCTGCGGGGTAGGTTAGAGGGGATAAATAAATGGCATGAGTATGGGGTTGTCCATACTATGACCAATTTTTGAAAGAAAAAAAGATTAAAAGAAGATCTCTCTGTCTGGCGTAATCGAATTCAAGTTTGCTTTTCAATTTGTCATGAATGTATCAAACTTTAGATTTTTGTTTACCCTGATTGTCCTACATGGATATTGTCTTGCAGGATCATCATAACAGATGTTCTGGGTGGAGATATTCAGTTTGATTTTTACCATAGATGGTTTGATGCGATTTTTGTTGCAAGTGCTTTTCTTTCTCTGCTATTGCTGTCCGCGCATTACACATCTCGCCAGACGGACAAGCATTCAATTGATTGATAGGTATTAAACCGACTTTTCCAATTATTGTTGTTAAAGACCTAAAATGCCAAATGAAGGGGGAATTGCCCATTAAAAAGGGACAAGACATGTAAAAACGAATGTGTATCTACTGAAACCACGTGCAAAATTTTCCTGAATGTTTAAGTTAGGGCTTTACATCTTTTATTTGAGAACTTGCATTTGGTTAATATTTCATGACCAGGTTGGTACTAAAATTCAGGACTTACGTGTAAAATTCACGTACTCTTGTATATCCTTGGTTGTGTGCGCTTGATTGAAATGGACCAAGTCAATATTAAGTCTCATGTCTTTTTAATTCTTTGCTGGTCAATTTAAATTAAATGACGTTGTTATACATCTATTGAGAGTGGTTGGTTGAGATTATGTCACTGAGTCTGATGTGATATCATTTTGTCATCATGCATAGTCTCGTTGCTGAGTACCCTAATTACAAAACGCTTTTTGTTACAACTTCTCTTGTGAAGCCGGATCATATAAAATGAATGTTTATAGTAAATGTGTTGTAGAAAACTGGATATTTCTTCTGAGTTTTTATTTGTTCAACTTTTAATTCAGTCTCAAGTGCAACTTGATTATTTGATTCTTTGATTTACCTAAGTCTTGCTCTACTGCTCATCTTGTTTTGATTCTTTATTACAGGTACATTGATGTGTATCACATGATCCAAATTATAACGGAGGCCCTAAATGCAATTCATAGCATATCTTGAATCAATGTTATAAACCTATTTCAGTTGATGAAGCCTAGAGTATTGAGTGTCAAATGGATGGGTGATTGTCATCAATGCAACCGGAAACATGAGATCCTGAACATTTTAAGTAGGATTTTATATTCTACTTGGTGATGTATAGGTTACATGAATTATGAATCACTCTGGTTAAGATAGTGACCAGATGTGAATGCTTGTATAGTAATTTTGGAAAGTGTTGTTAGACACGATATGAGAAGGTTATCTTCATAGTATTAAGAGTTGATTACAATGTGTACAATACAAGCTTAGTGCGCGCATTACCAAGGGTGTGTATGAAACACATTACCTCTTGGGTGCCTCTAAAGCAACTGAGGCATGGGTGTTCAATAAATCTTTATTCATAGGTTCCAGTATGCCAATACCAGGGCTGACACATACATTAGGTGGAGCATATTACCAGGTCAATGTTCAGGTTTTTAAATCGATTAATTTTTATCAAGAATTATTTTGATTAATTATTTTCATTTAATAATAATGTACTTTAATAAACATGTATTTTTATTAAAAAAGAACTAGTTATTTACTAGAGTAAGGATAAGGTGAAACCAACATCCTAGATGTAAAATAAAACTTAATGAATGACTATGATTTAAAATAAATTTGTAATTGCAATTAATATTTAATTATTAATATTCAAAAGAGAAAATTAGTCACAAAAGATGCACAAGGTTTGGTCGGTTTCCTTGATACTAGGTTTCACACGAGTGAATTAACGAGGTGAAATAATCTCAATATCGGAGTGCATTTATTATCCAAATCGAATTCGTCCATCGAACGGCAGCGCAAACGGACACGCTTCTTTACCATCATTTCTTATTTTTTTGGTTTTGGATATCATTGAAAATCACTGTGTTTCATTCAAATTTTTAAATGAGAAGAGTACTTATAATTTACATCACCTAGCATGTTGAATGTTATAATTAATGAATCAAATGATATCAAATAATGAATCATGCTTGTGATTCCGATGTTGTGCGCAGAAGGTCAAAAAAAAGTGTGTAAGATGCCGATGTTGGCAACGATCAACTAGCTATCGGTTCATGTATTATCAATTTATACACGACACTAAATACTGAACCAATAACATATTTATTTGAAACACTGCTCTATTATAAATTAGTTCATGATTTGATATAAATCGGTTCATGAACCATTTGATACCTAATGCTGAATCACACAATTTCTTATTGTATTATTTAAAATATACGACACTAAATACTGAAACAAAAACATATTTATTTAAAACATTGCTCTATTATTAGTTGTTTCCTGATTTGCGATCAATCAATACATGAACGAATTGGTACCAAATGTTGAACCAGATAAAATAAATGTTATGGTTCCGAATTTATATAGGTTTGATTCAGAAACCACATAATAATGTTTGAAAAACGTCACAAATATGTAACGTGCATATGAACTTCGTAAATCAAAATCATGAACTAAACATATATAAATTCGGAACCAACGTAAAAATATTGAAAAATGTCACAAAATATGTAACATACATACTAACTTTGTAAAGCTAAAATATAAACAATCGAAAAAGTAGCTATGAATTTTGTCAAAAGTTCATAAAAATGAGGAGATGATAATTATTCATAAAATCGAATAATAGAAATCATCAATCAGTTACCAGAAAACGAGGAGATATAATTACTAAGATATATTTTGAATATATTCGATATGTCAAATTCCTAATATACCCTTTTACTTATTTAGATGTAATATATTATACGATTAAATCTGACCATTAAATTATTTAAACCGAACGGACATGATTACGTTGTATTATATAACCTATCTAGTTCGTTTTATTTGATCATTTACCTTATTCTGAAGTTTTATAAAGGGTGAATTCCAGAAATCCACCCGTATAATAGATATAATTACAGAAAACCACCCCTATAATATGTATTTACAGAAAACCGCCTCTATATAGTGCATCATTAGCAATTCACTACCTCGTTACTGTTCTGTTACAAGAATCGTTAATCACGTGATTACACGCACCATCTAAATTTAAAAAAATCACCTATATAATACTCACATTTATAGAAAACCACCTATATAATACTCATATTTATAAAAATTCGTTGCATTTACATTTTATTCACGCAAAATTTCATGAATCATATATTGTGAATTGTTTTTCATGAGATAATACATTATGGTTCATGAAACATAGTATACTTTTTCATGTCACCATACGATATGAATATTTTTCATTTATTAAATAAAACTTTAAGTTTTATGAAACATATATGAATCAAAAAATTCATGAAACAATACAATATAAATACTTTTCATCATTTAATCTTAAATTTGTTAATCATTATTTCTAAAGTTAAATATATTTAAAAAAAATTAAGGGACGAATACAAATTATTGTCAAATTAATCTTTGTGTTTATTCAGATATTTTCTTTCATAAAATAATAAATTGTTTCATGAAACAGTATATTATTACTTTGAATCATAAAATGTGAATATTTTTATGAAATAATACATCATGATTCATGAAACATATCATTTATTAAATAAAATTTAAAGTTCATGAAACATAATATACCATTTTATGAACTAATAATTCATGCAACAATACGATATGAATATGTTTCGATCATTTAATCTAAAATTTATTACAAAATTAAAAAAAATAATGTATATTTTTTTAAAAGGAATAAATAGCAATTTTATTATATGTTTATTATGTTATAAATATCATTAAATATTTCATTATACTATAGTTAAAACATGTATGCGAAGTTTTTTATTTAAAGTATACGAAAAATTATTATCTAATCTTTTTGAATATATAAAATCACTTATTAATATTAATAGTTTTGATAATAAAATCAAATAGATGTATAATTAAAATAACTTTTTCATTTATAAAAATATTTTAATTTATATTTGATTTCTATGTAAATAATTATTAAACAGATGATATTTTGTAATTTTGAGCGCTATATAGGTGGTTTTCTGAAATTTATCATAAATAACTCTCTTTATTCGCGCTTGTACACCAATATTTAACGGTAACGACACGAGGTGGTGAATTGCTAAAGACGCACTTTATAGATATATTTTTTATAAATGCGTATTATATGGATGATTTTATGTAATTATGTCTATTATACGGGTGGTTTTCTAGGATTTACCCTTTTATATAAACACAGCGAAACACAATGTCAAATTTATTCTCTCTTGTTACACAATATAATATTTATCATATCTTATAATTCAAAAACATAAAATTTTCAGCAATTTAGGCTGGTTGTAAACTCGAAAGGTGCAAGAGTTAAATAAATTTCACCTAAAAGTGGTACAATACTCAACAACGCCGTTGCGAAAGTTACAAGATTAGGTGACTTTACAACAAAAAACAAGGACTAAGAAAAGGGAGCCACCATAAGGATGCCTCAAAGGGTAGTCCAGATTTCCAGCCATCACTACAAACTGACAAATGAAGTTTGCGGGTTACATGAAACTAAACATTTTCCACAGCTGGCCTAAACTAATTAGGATTCATCAATCATCTTTTCCTCATCGTCTACACAAAATCCACCTCCCATTTGTAGATAATCTCCAGATGTACTTGTAGCTGAAGGGGCACAGCTTTGGTTCATGCGAGAAGAATCTAGAGGAGAAAATGATGATTTTGGAGTCCCTTGCACTTCCTCTGCATGTGGTTCTTCAATATTTTCAGAAGACATGTCAAGAACGTCGACTTCCTCATCACTTGTGTATTTCACTGCCTCCCGTGTCCTGGTTGACTATAATGCATGTACAGTAAAAGTAATCAACTTGAGCAGCCACGTATCATAAATAAATTAAACAAATGCATATGCACCAATCCTTAGGCAGAAAGAAAATGATGCAGTTTTAACTGAGAGCATATATTAAAATCAAACGAGAACATACCCTTCTCAATTTCTGTGGTCTTTCATGAGTATCAATGGTCTTCTTTTCCCTGCTGGCTTCACCAGCAAAAGTGTCTGACGAATCAGACAGCTTACCTTGTTTTCTACTTAATTGCTTGGTTGAAGAAACTCCCGCTAGACCACTTTTAAACCCAGATGATGTTTTGCTGACATTATGCCTATCATTAGCATTCACTTGGGATCCATCTTTTGGCTTTTCAGTGGATGCATGTTCCTTACAATTTTTTCTTTTACGGTTTATTTTTTTCTGAGATTTTCCCACGGGTAAGTTTACATCATTGCTCGTGAGCAACCTTGGATGCTAAATTCAGTTCCAGCTGGTTCCTCTGGGTCTCCAGAGTCATGTCCGTTATTTGCATTCCGAAACTGTTCGTGCATTGCCATGTACGGAGTGTTTACCAGTGATGCCTTTGACAGCCTTTTTGATCCTTTTGCTCCGTATCTTGGCAAATTTCTCATTGAAAGTATAAAATGCTTCCAGCCTCAGTTGAGTCTGTTAAAGGAAAACCGTTGAACATATATACGAATTTCTCCTAATCTCCATGCATATAAAAGTTAAAAGTTTATTGTAAAGCCCTAGTGCAGAATGTATAGAATAGAACTGTCACAGATAAGTCAAGTGATATTGACAACAATAAAAATCCTCTCTCCGACATGAAGATAGCCAGTGAAATTTCATTCCCAGCCCAATTCACAGTTTCCTTAATTGAGGCACTTACAACATTCCACACTCATAAGTATCAACTATTCCTTTTCCTAATTCTTTTACCATACTCACATTTTCTGTCTTCATGTTCTACCTTACCCCAGCAGGATTAAAGCCGAAAATTTATTATTCTACCCTACCTCACCATATCTACAACCAATTATAATCATATTTTAAAATGCCCAACTGATAAAGACAACTTGAATATGGTTCAAAACAAAGAATCAGAAGTTGCAACTAAGTATAGTATGACCTAGCAATAGCAGAACACTTCATACCTCGCGCTTACTGTACTCCTTCAAAACTGGAAGTAGCAATTCATCAGTTTTCGTATAACCCCATCCGAACCTCTCTAAACAAAACCTGTTGCCAAGTAAAAGCATGACATTTTAGGACAAATGACGAATGCACTTTTGAAAACAACTTTATATGGTTTAACTGCTAGAAGTTAAAAGTTGAAAAATTAAAAGTTTCTAGAGGGTACAATTGTAACAATATATTTTGAACAGTTTAACAATGTATTTTGCACAGTTTAACAATGTATTTTGCACTGTTTAACAATGTATTATGCAAAGTTTAACAATGTATTTTGCATAGTTTAATGACCACAGACAAGGGAAGCAAATCTCACTTGCGAAGCACTGGATGATCAGGCCGCCCATGAGAAAATGGTTCGGTTGACAAGTCAACTTTGGGAGACGTATATGCAGATATGACTGCATCACTCGGAAATGAAGAAGGAACATGCCAGTTCTTACTCACATTTCTCTGCCATTCGTATCACGATATTTTTATCCCAAATTTCAACATAAATCTTACTAACAATCAATCATTAAAACACATCACAAGATCGACTTACATGTTTATCCATGAAAGTTTGCTTCAGCTCATGGATATCATCAGCGGTGCCTTGATCAATATCACCAGACTCATCTTGGTCAAGTACATCTGCTGAGCAACTTAGACCTTCACCGTGTTTTTCTATCCCCTTTTTCATATGCACATGACCTTTTTTCACGGGAGTAGAACCTTTCTTATTAGCCTTAACATCTTTTTTCTTGTAAAAAATGGTCGGATCGGGGGATTCAATCCACTCTCGGAATTTACGGAGACCGTCCTCTTCAGGAAATGCATTCAAAACTTCAACAGCATTTACAATTCCAATCCCACTATGATAAAATCAAGCAAATTTCATTTCAGCAAAAGTCATCTTATTATGGTGGATTTCCACTGCGATGAATTCTCACTATTGAGAAACAATTGTAACTAGCAAATTAGCAATATCAATTATAATAAACCAGTTCATTACACATATTCTATCAGCTAAATTCTGCAAGAAGGATTTGAGATTTTAACAGTCTACACCACAGCTTTAAATGTTTACTCACCTGACACCCTCAGTGTAATCACTTCCTAAAAGCATTGCCATGCGTATTAATTTTTCTCTTGATAGCCCAAGCTCAATCTCAATATCCTAGAGAGAGTTAATCAGCTTAACTAACATGTAGTAACATAATTATAGACCTCAATGGCACAAAAAAGGGTTGAGTGCATTTCAAACCTTCATAAAATAAGTCTCAACATACTTGCGATTGTCAAATATGTTCTTGTAAACATTTTGTGCACCAAACAAGAAGACATCAGAGTCATCGGTCACAACACCATCAACAAGACCAGCCTGTTCCAGAAAAGCACATTGTGCTTCTGCTTCCATTGGAGCAATTATATATGGTAAGCCAAACATCTGGAGTAATTCCTGCATACATACAGCCAAGGCATGTCACTAGTGTATATTCAGTTCATAGGCATGAACAAGAAGTACAGAGATAACAATAAAGGGATGTTATTTCAAAGCAAATGAGAAGCTAGCAGGGAAATATGATTGAGCATCAGATAAATATAAGTATTTCACTAAACAATGCATATGGCAAACATAGACAAAAGCAACTTTACTATTTTTATTGACTGCTGAGAACATGATCACCAATGTTATCACAAAATTTAAGTGTATAGGTAAACTTGTATAGCAAGAAACTAGACAGAAAGAACCAAGCAAGGGTTGGAAAATACTGTATAATGGATAGCATTGATGCTTAACAAATAAAGATTCCACTGTTACATTTGTAATGTGTTCCTGCATTAGCCTAAACAGTTGACCATAAAATTCAGGCAAGGAAAAGATTCACTAACAAACAGTTGTTCGAAAACATAAATCGAGTTTACTTTGGTCAATATGAATCACAAAAAACCATTAGTTAATTTCATGGAAACAAATGAACAATATTTAACATTGTGATAATGTTCAACAGAAAAAACTTGGTACTCATAGGAAGAAAGTCAGCATAGTGTAAACTGAAAGGAAGTTCCACAAACCTGGCATTCTGCAAACATTTCACCACTGACGGCTTCAGCATTACGTTCAAGCTTTTTTTGCTCATTTCCCAAACTGAGGCGTTCATTATTAAGAACCGATAGTTCATCAACAAGACTAGCTTCCAAGTCTTCCCTTTGAGACGCATTTAATTCAAAGACTCCAGATCTGCTCAGATCCTCCCTTTTAGATACATCAGGTTCGGGTCCTTCAAGAAAACTAATATTGAAATCCGAAGCAACAGAGTTTTCTTTTTCTTGTACCGAAAGGATTACAGGAGGTGCGGAAGAATCATTCATCGACTCAGAATATTCAGGTGCTGACTTTACACAACCAAGAGTAGAATCAATCAAATTAGCACCCAATAATGCCTCCTTGCTTTCTTGTGCGGGCAAGATTCCAGCACGAGCAGAAGAATCATTCACTGATTTATCAATATCAGGTGCCGACTTCACACTGGTAGAATCAACCACACTGACACCTAAGCATGCGTCCTTGTTTTCTGACACAATTGATGTTTTAAAAACAGGAATGTAGTGATCCGCATTTCCTCCAACGTCAGAAAAAATCTCCATTGGATCAATGTCAGGCGTTGGTCGATTATTATTATCCTTGTGAACTTTCCCTTCTAAAATAGCAGACAGTTTTTCTGTCGTGATTGGTACAACAGATCTCTCACCAGCAATATCTTGCGATCCGACATCCAAAGATTCACAAGAAAAAGAAATTTCATCCCGCTCTTTTTGCTTTAACAAGCTACAATTGGGCAATTTGTTTTCATTAGAACTTATCAGAGCTACTTCACTAGCTGAAAAGGCACGACCAGTTTCAACTGATGCGTTATCCATTCTTAAAGCTTGGGCATCCTGAAGGCTCCTTTTGATTGCCTCCTGTAGTTGAGATTCTTCTTCCATAATACCTTTTGAAGCAGCCTTGGAGTGCTTCTCTAAAGGAAAAGCAGCCTCTGGAGCACTATCACTGACTCCATCCTCCCATTCGATACCACTGTCATCATTGATCACACCTTCATTAGACAATGGCACATGCTTCATCTGCACTTCGTTCACAGTATTACCATCTAAATTTCCCTCTATAAACCCATCCTCCCATTCAATGCAAGAATCAGACACATTGGATTGCTTAGTAAAGGAACATTGTCAGCTTCAGTAATTATATGTGGTTTTCCTGCAACTAAACTTCTAAATATTTCATCATCCTCATCATGACAATTATCCTCAAAACCACCATCAAACGAAATCACAAGAGAGTTTTTATCAGCTGGAGTGGATGCTCCTACGATGTCAAATGAGTGATCCGAGACAGGCTCAATGTCAAACCTTGCTTGCATTTGGTTAGTGCTGAGAAGACAGCTTCCAGCGGCAAAATTTCGTGTTGCATCCTCCACATTATACTTTTCGTGCTCCATTTCCTTCATCATATCTAAGTTCCTTTGCAAATCTCGGGTCATTCGTATCCCCAGCGCTCTGCCTCTACTAACATGGACACGTCCTCTCTCATCCAAGTACGTCTCAACATTTTCATGAGAACTGTCTTTAGATTGATTTACGTCTGGCCCACGGTTAGACTGAGTACGCTTATGACTAACCAGAGCAGGAGAAGAGTGAGGCGCAGATGACACTTTTTCTTTGTTGCTAATTATATTCTCCATTCTACTGGAAGCGAGTACTCTACAATGAAACGCAAACATAATGAATGCACCAATACATGTTTTTTTGTTTTAAGTAAAGCATAAACACATTATTATACGTCAATCATGTCACATTGGAAAATGACTTTATCTATCAGTTATCTTACTCTCTATCCCCAGCAAATGATGATGAGAAGATGAACTCTCTACTAGTTTCTGAAGCTATTTTTTTAGTCTGTACACCGCCAACTCCCCTACTTCCAGCAGATTTCTGCACTTCATCTATTTCCCGGCGAAAAGCAACAGTTTTGAGATAAGATTGTATTTGAAGCGCAGAAAATTTTTCTGGTGCCTAGAGGGAATAGAGCATCCGTAAAATAAATGTTCGGTTCATCATCACGATCAGTGTGATTTTAACAAAAAAAGTTACTAACTTTGTTAACTCACTTAAAGACGAAATTAAAGCTATTAACATCCAAAAATCACCAACTATCAAATTATTTATACTGGTTTCCTTCAAACTTCAAATGAGTGAGTTCTCAAACAGCATAGCTCTAAGTTTCTAGACCGTTTTCATTATACTGCCCTCCATGAGAAAAACTCCTGATCTCATAGAACAATACAGTAAACGAAGCAAGAATCATACCTTCTTAACCTTTTGGTACTTTTGTCTATTTTCAGCCATCAATCTCTCTCTCATCTACAAAACAAATCATATTATACAACTTTCCTTTAACATAAAGAGTAAGCTACTAAATATAACATATTTGTAACAAACCTGGGAAAGAAGATCAAGCTGCATTGATGGGGGCAATGAACTTAACACATTTGGATCGACGTCTCCTTGAATAGCTGGCTGCATTAACGCATTCATAATTAGGTGATGTACTTCCATTGTACATGTCAGGACAGTGATCAACGTCATGAAAACAACTATAGCTGCAACAGGCAAGGAGAAAAAACAACAGGAAGACAAAACGCATTCAATTCATGCAAAGATATACAAGAGTATGAAGATATGATACTCATGGGTTTTCCTGGAAATCGAGCATTGTTTCTCACACACATTAACAACTTAAGGCTAAGCAATAGCACATGGTCTGAGGCGTTCAACCTAGGTCTGAATTTGGAATAGAGTAGTTCTCCATATGAGAGATATTTAGAAATCAAAAAGCACAGTTGCTGTTTTCCGAAAAACCAGACCACTTGTTTAAGATTTTTATATTATATACTATTTATTTTCTGCAAGAAAAGTGCTTACGAGTACCAACTCCTCCAGTTCTTCGTCTGAATTATTTTCCCCTTCCAAGAGAACTCTAGCAGCAGATGTATCTCCCGTTAAAGTCCCATTAGCCTCTGCGGCAAGAGATGCTGCCAGCCTAAACAAATTTCAGTAGAACCTTTGACCAAGTTGTTCACAGAATCCATGAATGAAATATACGAACGGAATCTATATACGAGACAAGATAAACTTCTACATTTCGTCCAGCTTCTCCTGATCATAACTCGGAGACATGGAACTACTGCTTTTCACATTTCTCTCATCATTGTCCATCCCGTCAACTACAACACTCTTACCCTTTCCACCAACATCCTGCTTCTGATTCTTTAAATCCTCAGCCAGACGCTTCAAATTCACTTCCTTGAGCTGCTCATCAAGACAACAAACAAACAAAGAAACAAATCATCTCTACGCACGTGGCGAATCCAAACTAAGGGAAATCCCGTTAGAAACCAACGTGATTAAGAAGCAATCTCTCAGCAGTTTTACGAATTTTAGCCTGAGCATTTTCTCTCTGCCTCCTCCTTGCAAGGACGGTACGTCGCTTAAGCGCAGGCGTGGCTCCATCAAAGACGAAAACAGGATTGGTGCGAAGAAAAAGCAGCTTACAAATGCGGCGGAAAAATCCTAACAAGTGAGCATTTCTAACCATCTCGCCATTCTCATCTCTCATAGCTTTCATAAACTGGACCATCCAAATACTCGCATCTACAAATTCAATCAGTAACTAAAAATAATTTTCCATAAATTAAGTTAGGGTTGCAAAATCAGAAAAATTTGTTGACTGGTGAGACAAAATGGTATGTACCAATTGCGAGTCTCTTGCCAGAGAGGTTTTCGACGGAGACGCGCCTGCCGACGGGCGAGAGGAGTTCCCAGAGGCCGTGAACACCCATTTCTCGTTACCGGCTTACCGCTGCCCGATCATTCCTTCACTATTAAATTCGAACCGACTCGGTGTTTTTTAATTTTGCTTTATTTATAATTTCTTTTGAGGGTTGGGATTAGACAAAATAAATTAACTCTTCAGATTAATTTATTTATCAAATTAGGAGATAAGTGTGCGCATATGTTAGATTGATTAAAATGGACGAATATGTTTAATTTTCTTACATTCAAATAGATGTCTCACTTACACTTGACTCTTACTTTCGAAATGAAAATCGAATGCGTGCAAATCGAAATGGTTCGTTGGATCGCTTCAATTATTGAATTGCTTTCATATTGAATAGATCAAATGTGATTAATATGTTTGGGTTTTTGGTTGATCTGATCGATTCGATAAGTTGACCAGAGCGACCATAATTAGTATGGAGGGAGGATCATGGTCTTTTATGGGCAACATAATACTAATGAAGGAGTGGAAGATAGAGAGCTCAACAAATGAGATAGAGATAAACAAATTGCATTACTATGTACATATAAACAATCTTCTGATTGGCATGACGAGAGACAAAGTCATCTCAAATTTCGCATTGCATCAGTAAGATTGGAGGAGAACTATCAAGGAATGTGTCACTGGGCTGCGTAGCTCAAACCAAAAAGAAGCCCCAACAATGGAACGCACTAGAAAACAAGTGAGAAAGCCACGTCACTTGGAGGAGTATGAGTAACAGAATTCAGGTGCAGCAAGGGTGTCAGAACGTTGGCTGGATGTTCTTATCCATTAGCAAAGTTTGTTACGAGTGCCATTCTATGTACTGATGGAAACATATGAATAAAATCATCAGAAACTTATTCTAAAACTTGCTCTGCCCCTCTCTTTCCCATTCCTCTATTCCCTTCTTCTCCTTCTGAACAAGTGCTCCTCCTTCATTGATGCTTTCATTGATTATGTTCGTCAAATGCCGATGGAAACGCGTGCAATGAGGACACACTCTAAGCTTCAAGAACTCAGAGCCAACGTAACCCAATACTTGGAGTTCTTTGGATCCATCAAGAATTCATTGGAGAGTATCAACAAGCAGCTCCATGAGCTGTCCGTGAGGCAAGCTAGACTTGGAAAAACAGCCATTGCTTCCCACCTCAGATCCTTTTTCTCAAACCACCATACCCCATCCAGCAAACACCCAACAGATCACTACCCAGCAAAACCCACACCAACTCCCAGCCAAAAACCAACTCACCAACCATCGCTCGCCTCGCCATAAAATCCGTTTGTTTAGTGGTGATAACATCACAAGATGGATCTTGCAAATTGAACATTGTTTCACTTACACTACAAACCACCGGATCAACATTTACTTATCGCCACTTTCTATATGACTGGACCTGCCCTTTCATGGTACTAATATATGCATTCGATTAATCGGGTTTCCAACTGGGATGATTTTCTACCTTATTTAAACTCAAACAATCCTCTTTAGTCTCTGCTTATGTGACTGAGTTTGAGAGTCTGTCGACGTATGCACGCAACTTATCGACTCAAAATCTACACAATTGTTTCATTTCCGGAGTGAAAAAATACATCAAACGAGAAATGTTCATTCATCGACCGTCATCCTTATTTGAAGCAGTTTAGACTAGCAAAACTTATTGAACCAAAAACAAATACATTCTGATATTTGAATGGGACACCCTACAACCGACCGCAGCCAGTTTCCACATATTCTCCACCGACAAACACACCTAAAACACATGTCAGTCGGTTACCAGAACGTCGTTTCACGTCTGCGGAGGTAGCAGAACGGCGAGAGCGTGATTTATGCTATCAGTGTGATGACCGATATTTTTCCAGGCCACCATTGCAAACCCAAATTTCAATGCATGCTAGCTACTTCAAATCTAGACGATTTCAACCTTCCTGTTGAGGAGATAAACTCGCTGCCAACATCACCTTCTCAAGCCGACCCTTCTGATGCTCAAGTTATCGTGGACCATACCCACATCCACAAGCTGATATAGATACAGATGGATTGAAAATTTCTTTACATGCATTAGAGGGTCACACACTAACATCGACGCTTCGTATTCCGACTGTAATTAGTGGACGACCTATTACGGTGTTAATAGACGGGGGATCGACACGCAATTTTATGCACTCGGATCTAGCCATATCTCTCCGTCTCACGATCCATCCCTCGTCTCACCTTCTTGTCACCATCGAAAATGCGAAATTGCTTAGCTGTGATGGTGTGTATAACGACGTCGTCATTATCCTAGATGGTTACCCATTTACAGTTGACTTGAATCTTACTAAGCAACATGGTGCTACCGTCATTTTTGGGGGGTTCAATGACTATCAACCTTGGGTAAAATTATGTTCGATTATATTGAGCTTTATTTAGCCTTTGTCTATATGGGTCGTCATATCACTTTACGTGGGCTTAAAGACGGTAGTCCAGCCCAACTGTCGTTAAGTCAATTGTCGAGGATCGCTTCAACGCAAGAACCTTTTTCTTAATGGAAATGACTCAAGTTACTCTTCCAGATCAATCAAAGAAACTGGATGTGATAGATCTGCCTTCAACCAAACACCTCGATTCGAAGGCTCCAAAATTCGCTCTGATGCTGCGTAAATTGCTTTTGGATTTCTCTATCACCTTTGATACACCTCATGGACTACCACCCACGAGACAAGTCGACCACCATATTTCGCTCTTGCCTAATTCACCTCAGGTGAATGTTAGACCTTATCGTTATCCCTACAATCAAAAGTCCACAGTTGAAAATTTGATAGTCAAGATGCTTCGTGACGGCATTATACAACCTAGCAGAATCTCGTTCTCCTCACCAGTGTTGTTGGTTAAAAAGCATGACAGATCTTGGAGGTTTTGTGTAGACTATCACGTCTTAAATGCAATCACAGTTCGGGGTCGATTTCCGATTTCGACAGTCAACGAACTGGTGGATGAAATATATGGTGCAAGAGTTTTTACAAAGTTGGAATTACGACCGGAGTATCACCAAGTGAGAGTACACTCCGACGATGTCCATAAGACTGCATTTCGCACCCACGTCAGGCATTTGAGTTCTTAGTTATGCCTTTTGGTTTGACAAATGCGCCATCTACTTTCCAAGGACTCACGAATTCAATTTTTCAACCATTTAGTTGGATGTTCGTCCTGGAATTTTTTGATGATATTCTTATTTATAGCAGCTCTTGGGAGACGCATCTGGTACACTTGCAACAGGTACTATTGATATTAAGATTAAACCAAATTTATGTAAAATCCTGTAAGTGTGATATTGGTGAATCTTCACTGTTTTTAGGGACAGTATTTCTTGTGTTGGGGTGTCTGTTGATCCTTCCAAAGTAGAGGAAGTTCAAAACTGGCCATTGCCTTCATCTCCAAAGCAGTTGCGCGGATTCCTGGGTTTGGCTGGTTACCATCGAAGGTTTGTCTAACACTATGCTCAAATTGTGTTTCCAATAACTAAATTGCTTTGCATGGATGCCTTCTGTTGGAACTTTGAAGGCGAGATGGCTTTTCATGTGTATCTGCTGAAGAGTTGCAAGGGTGATCCAAAAGCTGCAGTTGTTGCACTCCCAGACTCATTTTTAGAACCTCATCTAATCCTCCAGCCAATGGAACTATTGGGATTTCGAAATGTGAAAAGAGGCTCCATAGCCATTGCTCAGTTGTTAGTTCAATGGGAAAGCATGCCGTAATCTGAAGCAACCTGGGTAGTTGCTAATTGTTCTTGTTAACGCATCAGTCATCAGATCTTGCGAACGAGTTCATTTTCGATGGAGGAGGAAATGTCATGGGCATGCGTAGCTCAACCCAAAAAGAGGCCCCGACAATGAAACACAGTAGAAGACAAGTGAGAAAGCCACGTCACTTAAAACTTACTCTCTCTCTCTCCCTAAACTCTCCCGACCCTCCCCTTTCACCGACTTTCTCCGTTTGGTAGGTCGGATGTTTGGTTTGGTGATAGCGGCGAGGTGCTTTTCGTGGCAGCGTTGACTGGGTGGTCAGTAGGGTGGTCCGTGGCTTTCTCTCCAGAAGCGACGATGGCTGGTTCTCCGATTTGATCTTTCACCGCCATCGTCGTTGTCTGTGGGAGCTTCTTTCGGCTGCATGGCTTTCTTGTCGTTGGCTGCTGTTTTGTTATATGGTTTTCTGTGTATGATTCTTTTTGTCGTTGTCGTCTGGGCTCGCATTCGGTGTTCGGGTTGCTCTAGTTTTTGCTTCTGATGTCCTGCTCGCCGTCGGAGTTGTTTTGGTCCATTTCAGCTGGCTGCATGCGTTGTGTTTGTTTTGGTCATCCACTGGCTGTTGTCTATCTATTTCGTTTGCTGGGGCTGAGGTTGGCGTAGGGGTGTTGCCTTCTGGTTGCTGGGGTTGATTTTGTTTGATGAGTGGCATCGTCACTGCTGCTGGCCGGACTTGCTGTTCTGTCTTTGACTTTCGAGTTGCAGTCTCGGTTGCAGGGGTGGCGTCTTAGTTGCTTTGCTGGCTCCGGCTTGGTTTGTTGTTGGGTGGTGGCTGGAGGTGTCGCCGGTTTGTTTTATTGGCGGTTGGTGGTGGCAATTTCTGAGCCGTGGCTGTTACTGCTGTATTTGGGCCGTTTTTATGTGTCTTTTTGCTTGGCTGGCCTCTGCTGTTTGTTGAGTCGCTGCTTCGGATGGAGTTGCCAGTATCAGCTGCCTTATTTCGTCATCGCCGTCTTCTTTGCCGGTCGGGATTGGATGGTTTAGCTTGGTGTTCGTCAGTCAAGGACGGTTGCGTCGTCATTGGTTACTGTACGTTTGGGTTTTGGTCATTTTCTGACACGTGTTTCAGCAAGCGGCATCACCAGAGTACGTGTCTTCAAAATGAACCTCCTTTTCGCACGTGTCTCATGCGTTACATTGGAACATGTCTCTTGCGTTGTTTTAACACGTGCCAACTTCCTGAACTTTACATTGGCACGTGTCTCATGCGTTGATCCATGTGCATTATATTTCACAAGAGTGCACAGTTCTGGGCTCGAGTTTCAAAAGCCCAACAATTGGTCCAGCTATTTGAACAGTCGGTTCAAAACTTTGTACTGTACGGTTCATCTACTTTTCGATTGAACCAATCACTTATAGTCCACGTCTGCTTCCCGTCCGAGATTATCTTTTTTAAGGTTCAACGCATCATCATTTTATTAATAACTGTCGTCTCGGACGATAGTATTCATAGACGTACTATTCGGACCGTTCTGGATCAGAATCCTCAGGCAATCTTCCTTAAGTTCAATGGCCATATCTTTTGTATTATTAGCGCAGCCTGGAGGTTCTGTAATCTCAGACTGATCAGCTAGGTCGTGCTCACTCGTTTTCTGTCATTATTTGTTCGCGCATTCTTTGGTACTGAGGCCAAGTACCTCGTTTACTTTACGTTAACTGTACTATCTTTTTTGTACTCGAGGTCTCCATTCGTTAGTCGTTTGGGATTAAGTCCTCATCAAATATACCTTTTAGAGTCGAGTACTCTTTTTATCAAAAAAAAGAAAAGAAAGCCATGTCACTTGGAGGAGCATGAGTAACAAAATTCAAGTGCAGCACGGATGTCAAAACATTGGCTGAATATTCTTATCCATTTGGAAAGTTTGTTACAAATGCCACAATATGTACCGATGGAAAGATAAGAATAAAATCATCAAAAACTTATTCTAAAACTTGCTCTGCCCCTCTCTTTCCCCTTCTCCTGTTCCCTTCTTGAGTGCTCCTCCTTCAGAATGTAATTTAAAAGAAGGTATAAGGATTTCCAATGGCTTGACTTCAAGTATGAGCGTCTACCTACTATCTGTTTTAAACGCAGATTATTGGGTCATGATTAAGCTAAAGACCGAAAGGAAGAGACGGGTAGCCTTGGCAGGCTTGTACATTTTATGTACTCGCTTCGCCTTGTACATTTTCTGTTCTTGCCGTTTGCGTGGAGCTAGGGTTTCTTCACATAATTTTTATTAAATTATTTCTGTTTGTTCAAATGAATGAAGAGCACTCAATTTATAGAGAGAAATTCATAACGGGGTGGGCTCCGTTTTTGGGCTCAATTTGTGGCCCAATGACACAACGACGATCCATTTACTCTTTTGGATCGGTTCAAAATAATTAAATTGAATTTACTATTAATTCAAAATAATTATTTTGTTAAATTTTCAGCACTTTAATAAATTTATAGCGTCTCCTAACTACAAAAATAGAAGCAAATGCATTAACAGGATTCCGAAGAAAGCGAAAATGTGTTGTCTCAATTGAACATCTACCGTGACATGTCCACATTTCATCCAAGGATTGTATTGTTTGCATCAAGTCATCTAACTAATGTATCAAAAAAGAAACAAGTGCTTCTGAAATATTTTCCAAATATAAAAATGGATTATTAATATTTGATTAAAAATAATATCGCAAACTTACATTCAGTTGTTTTATAATAGTGATTTTCTACAATTAATATAAATAATATCATTAATTGAAGTTAATATATAAAGGATGGGAGCATCTCTGGTGGATCCACACTGTGTGGTGGATCCATAAGTCCAGATCTGGACCATACATGTCACAGGTTGAGTAGATTGGATTGTTACACGTGTCTGGGGCTGATGGTAGTTTAGTTTGGTTCTGAGTGAATTGGGGGTTAAGCTGCTGAGGGTAAATTGGTCTTTGAGTGGGGCTACTTTCTGTCACTTCGTTACACGCTCGGAGAGAGGTTTTGGAGAGACTGCTTCGGGGAGAGGGTTTTCGAATTTGTTTGTTTGGGTGGTGAGAGAGCAGTGGGTGGAGTGGAGCGCGACGACCGACTGGAAGCGGAACACCGACGAAGACCGATGTAGCTCACCGAAGCGGAAGTCCGGTGAAGAGGAAGCCCCACGAAGACCGAGAAAGCTCGCCGAAGCGGAAGACCGACGACGTTTCTTAGAGGAAGGCCGACGAATTTACGGTATGAGTCGCGTGTGGTTGTTGTGTGAAGAATGATTTTGAATTTAGGGTTCGAGTCGTATGTGGTTGTTGTCTGAAACTAGAATTTGAATTTAGGGTTTGGGTCAGTCTGTGTGTCTAGCAATGTCTGTCGAGTCGTATGTGGTTGTTGTCGATTTTTACACTTGTGTTTGTGCATTTGGGTGTGTCAAAGGTTCGAACTTTACACTTGTGTTGAATCTGAATGTGGATTGCATTTGGTGTTCTGTGTTTGTGTTGAATCTGCATTTGGTGTTGTGTTGAGTGTTGATTCTGCATTTGTGTTGAATCTGCACTTGTGTTTCTGTTGAATTTGGCTGTGTGTGTTTTTAATTGTGTTCATTTTAGGTAGTTTTTTGGATTCAGAATGTCTGGTTAATTAGGTGGCTGCTGGATTTAAAGGTTTTGGGGAATTTTTTGGTTGTTTCCTGATTTTATGGATTCCAACGTGTAGTCTCATTTCATTTTGTGTTTACAGGTGTAACGAAATGAAGAAGGGGGGGAGTGCTGGTACTCAGCAGGGTGGGGTGAAGCGAAAACGGAAAGTTGCAGAGGAGAGTGCAACAGAAATTCCAACTGTTAGAAGAAAGCGGCAAAGAGGACAGAAAGATTTGGAAAGTAATAAACAAAAACCAGGACAGCTAAAGACTAGAAGCTCGCCGAAGACTTTGGTTGATGCATTGGCGAGGCTAACAGATGAACAAAAAAACGAAGTGAGGGAGATGGGATTTGGGAAAATATTGGGGTTGACTATCAACCGAATCCATAATTTGTTGGGGATGCAGCTTCTGGAAGCATTTGATACGGAGTCATGTTCTCTGAGATGGGGCAGCAACAGAATACCAGTTACAGAGAAGATGGTGAAGAAGATATTAGGGCTGCCAAAGGGGAATAAGGAGATTTTGTTGAGGAAACATGCCAACCAATATAATTCAACGCTGATGCAGTGGAAACGGTTGATGCGGTGTGAAAATAGGAAGTGTAGTTTGGGTGAGGTGGTTTCGGAGTTGAGGGATTCAGCAAACCGGATAGGTGGGCGGTGGTTTAGGACGCATTTCCTTACAATTTTCTACAATACAATGGTCCGGAGTAGCACAAGCGGTGCAGTGAACATGGAGATAATTCCATTTCTGAAGGAGAGGAATTTGGAGAGAATGGCAGATTTCAATTGGTGTGGATTAATGGTGAGAAGTTTGGTAGAGGAGAAGAAGGATTGGACTGAGAAGCAATCCCCTTTTTTCAAAGGCCCATACTGTTCCTCATAGTAAGTTATTCAAGTGGTTGCTTTTTGTTTTGAATTTAGTTGTTGAATTTGTTGTTGCATTTTGGTGTTGAATTTGTTGTTGCATTTAGGTGTTGCATTTTGGTGTTGCAATTTGGTGTTGCAATTTGGTGTTGCATTTTGGTGGTGTTGCAATTTGGTTTTGCATTTCCTGAGTGCTTTTTGTTTAAATGTGACAGTTATTTTACTTGGAATGCGTTGAAATCAAGGGGTTTCACGTCGAGAGGGTGAGGAACCCGCTTGAGGGGTGGAGCGTAAAGGTATATAACCAACGTTGCTTATACGAGGAGGCAAATCAGTGTTTTGGGAAGGGGAAGTTACACAAGAAACACAGGCAGTACTTACAAAAAATGGAGAGAAAGGGGAAGAAGAAGATGCTCAGTCCTGTTGACCCGGTACTATGTATGTAGGTTTCAATTTTTTTATGGTTTTATTGATTTGTTTCTTGTAACATGAATGTCTTGAAAATCAGGATGAGGAAGATGTGAATATAGATGATTTGTGTGATGAGGAGGCAGAGGAGAATGAGTATGGGATTCATTGAGATCCAGTTTTAGCAGAGGAAGGAGGGGACAGTGATTATGATGTCGAAGCTCTGTACGTAAACCACGAAGATGACGAGCGACGAAATCAAGAATGGCCGGCTGATGTCGATGATGAAGCCAATGAAGTAAGGCTTTTTAATTTATAAATACCAATGAAGTTGACTGGTGTTAACAATGAACCATTGACTGTAGGGGATACAGAGTGACCGTGATGCTGATATAGGAGGCAGTTCAGGTTATAACCGTGATGAAGATTACACCGGCAATGACTTTGTAACCAGCAGTTACGATGAGCATCTCATTAACAGGGTAAAACATTTATTTTATTGTGTTTAAGTGTATTTGTTATTGGAATAGTGGTATTTGTTTATAATGAATATTAGTAGTGATTTGATATTCATCTGTGTAGTTGCATTTTGGGTATGCATTTAGTAGTTGCATCTTGGATGTGCATTTAGTAGTTGCATTTTGGAGATGCATTTAGTAGTTGCATTTAGGACTTGCGTTTAGGGTTACATTTGTGACTTGCATTTACCAATTGCAAGGTGTGTATGCAATTGTAGTTGCATTTATAGTTATTTTAATGTCTCTGTTTGTTGCTTTGCTGCTGTGTATTGTTATTGGAATATTAGCATGTGGTAACAATGAATATGAGTATTATTTTGATGTGCCACTGTGTAGGGGTTTTATTATGTAGTTACGTTTTGAAGTTGCATTTTGACCTGCATTTATCATTTGCGCGTTTTGTAGTTGCTTTTTATAGTTATTGAAAGTTAAAATTTCAGACAATCCAGCGGAATAACATATGTGGATTGGAAAGCTTGGTTGTCGAAGACGTAATTGATGGGGGCGCGCCAGGTAACATTATGAACAGAGCCACCGAGATGGTGTGGATCCATTCCAGGTACATTTATGTTCGTTACAGAAATACCTCCCGTAGTTGTTGTTTCTATAGATACATTTGATGTTAGTAGAAAATCAGCTCAGAAAGTTGTTCGCTTTGTAGTTGTTGTGTGCAGATCTCAAAGAAGCAGCTGAGAAAGTTTTAGACGCTAATACTGAGTACATGAGGATCTATAAAAAAGGCAGCGTTGATTACCCAGATTGTCAAGAATTGGTTGAGATACACCATAATTTCGGTATTAAGATGGGTGTGAAAGAGCAATGGGCATATGTCTTTGGTGCATCCGAAGTTGCATCACGAAGAGACGAGTTTGAAGATGCTGCACCTGTCAAACGCACACAAGAAGGGGTTAGTGCCGAAGAGGGTAAATCACATGTTGATGAAGGAGAGAACAATGGGGGAGCGAGGATATTGTTGAAGTTACTGAGGTGGTAGATACTATAGAAGGTGAGAAAGGGTTGGACAAAATGTGCGATGAAATTGATGGAGAGGATGGAGGCAGTGTATTCTTGAGGGTACAAGGAAAGTTTGGGAAGAAATTCGAGCGTAGACGTCGAGGTAATGAAGAAGACTGCTCAGGAATCGATATTGAAGCCCCAAATTTCAGTTTACAACTAAGTCAGCCGGCTAGGAAAATTGTCCTGACAACTGTGCAGTTGTGGAAGCGAGTGAAGAGTTATCAAATACTGCCATTGTAGTGTACCGGGGGCTAGTGCAGGAGGTGTGGGTACTCTGCGTAGAGCATTTGAAAAAGGGGACACAGAGAAGAGTTTGAATGGGGGGACGATGATTGGTTGATTAGCGATGAAGTGTTTGCTAATCTATCAACACAAGGAATGACGAGTGAGGTGTCTATTGGGGCGGAGGGCAGTAGGGCAGTAGGTCAGGGGAGTAAAGATAAATTTGAGAAAGTATGTCAGATTCAAAGGATCAGGTGGGTCAGGAGAGTGGCTGATTAGCGATGAGGTGTTGGCCAACATACCATCACAGGTATTCCGTGGGGTGCATTTAAGGAAGAGGTGATAGTAGCTGAACCGTTGAGAGCTGTCACCCATGACAATTTGAAGAAGAAGGCGGACGTTGTGGGGACTGCATCTGGTAGCGTAAGTTTACCAGAGCAGAAGAGGAAAACAAAAAGATCCAGCAAATTGAAATCTCCTTGGCGGTTGAGGAAGTCGACAATCCCAAAGTCGGTGTGTAACAACGCAAGAAGGCTTCACAAATTTGTGATGACATCCGACTGTTTCAGCCACAGGTAAGAAGTTTATGTTTAATAAGAAGTACAAGTTACAAGAATCTGATACGCGTTTTTGTACAACATTTTCCTATTCAAGAATGACGACATCAAAGTAAGTGTCGGCGAGTTCCGAAGCATGGAAATTGGGCAGCCTCTGTGTGTGGGCGTTATCAATGCATGGATGCGGTGCCTGAACATTTTAAAGAGCTGAAAGATGAGTCGTCGCCAAGCCGAATATTTCTCAGCTTGAATGTGTGTAGGTATAAATAAAGTTTTTAAATTACTTTATCTCCCGTCGACTAATGTAAACTAATGTACTACACTATCAATGTGCAGTTGAATGCTAAGTATCTGGAGAATCCGGTTGATCAACTAGATGCAATCAGATATACGATTGAGAAGTTTTTGGGTGAGGATGTCGACGACATTCTGGTTAATTGTAAAATGGTAAGAGGGGATTGGGGTAGTTAACTGTTGTATAAAAAAGATACACCGAAATTACTCTAGTGAAAAATAAAACAAATTGTGTTTGTACAGGTTTTTGTCCCTGTTGGTGTTGCCCGAGAAGATAGTGGTATGTTTTTATCTGTTGGTGTTTAACATGTTGAATTCATCCATAGAATTGCTTGACAGCAGTCTCCATGCTAAGGAAAAGGGATTGAACAAATATGGGAACGAAATATATATTCTGGTGAGTTGAAGTTTTGAAATTGCATTCGAAGTTGAATTTACAGTTACATGTTATAACTGCATTTTATATTTGCATTTGTAGTTGCATTTTTTAGTTGCATATGGTAGATGCAACTATTTAATGTGTTCTATTTTCAATCTGTTTGAAACAGATAATGCAGTGATTGACGTACTGGTGGAGCGTGGCAACCCAAAGGCTCGTGAGTTTTGGGGAAGACAATTGATAGACTGATTCTGCCGTGGTGCACTCCAAATAACGATAACGAAAGTGGCGTATTCGTAATGCGTCATTGTGAAACATACATGGGGATAAAGGCCGTGCGTGGGAAATCGAGATGGATATGCCAAAAAAAAGTGTAAGCGAATTTAATTTATTTGGGGTATGTAATTGACACAAAATATATTTCTCATATGTAATAAACTTATGCAGTTCAAATCTCGGTGTACCATTTTGCGAAAGATGTATCTGTACCAAATTCTGAAGTCTACATGCAACGAAAATGGTATCGAAATAGTTAGGCTAGTAAAGGAACATGAGGAGTCAAAATAATTGTAGTAGGGGCCTTGCAAAAATTGTTTATAATATGTTATATTTTGGGTTGCATTGGCGTTTGGGAAGAGCTATAATTCTGAACATGTAACGTAGAACCCGGACTCGTGTTAGCAAAAATGGCCATTTTGAGTTAACATTTGGAACATTTAACTTATTGAACCTGTTGTTGCACTTTATTGTTGCAACTTGTTGTTGCACTTACCTGTTGCAACTTGTAGTTGCACGTTTACGGATGCAACTTGTTGTTGCATTATTTGTTGCACCTTGTAGTTGAAGTTTTATGTTATTTTTTTGTTATCTGGTTGCGGAGTAACAATGCAACTATGAATTCTAAACTTAGCTTAATAATTAATACTTGCATTTTTATTGTGGTGTCTATTACAACGCAGCGGGCATTCGTCTATCAAAAAAACTTTGATCAAAAAGACTTTAATCGAAAAGGCAGATTTTCTTCATGACATGACTTATCTTAAGTTGGTAGAGACGACAGATTTTTCTTCAACTGTTGGAAAGATATACCTAGCTTCGTTTTTTGGATTTGAGTCACATGTACGAGTGTCATGGCCAGGTTTTTTTACATATCTTGCATAATCGCGAGGCCGCTTCGACTTCGAAACATTACGTAAACATTGGGAATCAGCTTCACCAACTATCCTCTTCCCAGACCCCTTCGTGTAAACATGTTTTGGAGGTAATACCGTAGCTTCCTTGGGGTGAGGCGCACCGATTAATTCAGCGATCATTTGACTATTTTCTTTTGGAAGTTGCCCAGAATTGGCAGCCTCTAATGTCGAACGCATTTCTTTGACTAAAGACAACATTTGGTCTTTCTTACCTACATCGTTCCCAATAATTTCGATACAGGCCTTGGACTCCAACCATATATCAGTACACTCTTTGTTTAGAGCTGTTGCTCCCCTGTTTGTCAAAAAACATTTTTACTTTTCACCCGTCCATCAATAAAGTGTTTCTCATTACCGAGACGTACTTCGAAATTGCAAGCTGCAGCATAGGTTCGATAGAAGTGGATCCCCGCCTCAATTGACTGAAATTTTTGTTCATGTTTGGGGGTTAAGTGTTCAGCACACAATAGAGTCCAATATGTTGCCCCATTCGGCGATGCAGACACTAAACAATGAGAATTATCCGTTACCATACAATTGCGATTTCCAACTGCGAGCAGAACACAATTTAGGTAAAAATGATACTGAAGCATATCATTTTTGTTCAAAATAATACAATGCAACACAACACAGGGACGACTGCATGCCGAAGTGCAAGTGGACAAAAAATACAACTATGGAATGCAACTATGGAATGCAACTACGAGCTGCAATAGTAAGGTGCACATGTGAGGTGCAACAGTTAAAATGCAGAAACCACCATTTGCTCTAGCGCGCCGGCGGCTGGCGATCCCAACACAGTTTCGCATTGATTCCCACCCAAAACATGGTCTTCACATTGATCTCGCGTATGATACTTTGCAAAAATTAAAATCTCTTGAGAAACACTTTCGTCATTATCCATTGAATTCTTAAAATGGGTGAGGGTGATGGTTCGGTTGAGTATGTGTTGAGATGGATGGAGATGAGTTTACAAGTAAACGGGTGAGAATGAGTTGAGATGGGTTGAGAATATGGGTCGGAGTTGATTAAGCAGATTATGATAAAGCTTGAAATTCTAAAAGCTTGAGGTATGAAAATGGTGGAGGGAATGAAAAAAATGAGACTATGAAAATGAGAGAGTGTTGATTAAGGAGAGAGAGTTGTAAACATCACATTGCATTAAATGAAGACATCTCAGCATGCATTAAATGCTAACTAAACTAATTAACATGCTAACTATTCTTATATTACCCTTTAGTTGCATTTCAATTGAAAAATAGTGGGACACGTAGACTATAGGTAACCATTGATCTTCCACTATCCAATGGCTAATAGTTGGACTCATGGATCCACCAAATAGTAGTGGATCCACCAGAGTAAATCTCTATATAGCTCACCCTTGCCCTAATTTGAGGACATTATAAATATTAAAAATGTAGGCATTTCATGTAATTTTGTCTAGTTCATTTACCTTTAAGGCTTTACAGTATGCCTGAAATTTCTGCATTGGTCACTGAAAGGCAGGTACAGAAATTATTCACATGGCGATACAGAAAGTATTAGGTAAGTACAAGGAGGCGTAGAAAATTAATCATCATAAAAAACTTTCATTAGCAGCAAAGTTGCATTCTCATTGAAGAAAAATCCAAAGCCCTAAAGGCATTGACAGCTGAAGCCCGCAACTTTAATTTTACAATTTATCGTTCAATCATAATTGAAGATCAACATGTACTACTAACATTGGTCTGTAAAAAATTGCTAAACTGCCTTTACCTGTGTCCAGCAGGGATATCTACATTACCACAATCTTCAGGAACCAGGAGAACCAGCCCTAACAATCTAAACAATGAACATGAAAGATCTAATACGCACTATCATTGCCATCTTCTGCAGGATTGGAAGGTGGTGATCCACTTTTACCATCAGGGTTTTTCAGATGACTGACACTATTAACATTCATCGAATTTGCTGAAATACCATATCCAGCAATCGCGCTCCTTCCAACATCCCCATTACTAGTTTTGCCTCTCCTGTCATCACCAAGCTCAACACTCAGATTACCACCAGAAACCAAAACCATACCCTGACTGCTCGCCCTATTTTGCAGACCAACACTACTCGAAGATCCAAAAACAGTGGTAGAGTTACCCATAACCATCCTATCCCTGCCACAACTACTACTTCCAAAACCATTCCGATCGACCCCCTTAGCTGATCCAACAGCTCGACTATCCACTTCTCCAAGTTTCCTCATCTTTTCCTTAGCAACCAACGCACATATCCCCTCCAAAGCCTCCCTCGCTCTCTTCCTACTCACCGTAGCTTCCTTGACTCTCTTATGCGCATCAGCTTCCACCACATGCGCCGCTCTATTCATCGACTCTACAGCTATCTTAGCAGCACAAAGAAAAACCTTAGCTTTCTTAACATCAACCTCGAACCGCATATCACTATTCCTCTTCGCATCGAAAAACAGAAATTTAGGATCACTACAAGATGGACACAAATAGGGAGACTTAGCTACTGCATTATTATCTGAATTAGGCAAGCAACCAAGATGAGCAATTGAAGGGCATTTCTGACAAATGACCCTCTCGTGTTGAACCGTATAGATTTCGAAACAGATGGCGCAGAAGGAGGTTGGATGGAGTTTGAGAACGCAGGAGGTACATAGTCGCCGATGCTCTCCCCGGAGATGGACGTAGTGGAGAAGCCACCGGTCTTTGAAAGCGCAGTTCCCGCACTCCGTTGAATCTTTGTTAGACGAAGAATTCATCTTCCGAGGATCGGAAAGCGCCACAAGCGTCGATCTCGAAGGGCGTTTTAGGGTTACGAATTCGATCTTTCACGGCACCAATCGGAATCTGGTCGAATTGAGCAATTGGCGTTGGGTATTTCAGATTGATTTGGGCCTGATTTCGGTCCGACCGTTTTAATCAAATTAAATTTCATGGTTTTCTTGAATTTCAAATGTAATAAAGTGAGTTAAAGAAGCGATAGATAAAAATTAAAAGTATATAAATTCTTTTTGGAGTATACATCAGGTCAAAATATAATTTATGTTATAAACTATAAGGTTAAGATTTAGAGGGATAATATGGTTTATGAGACAGAAGGAGGATATCTTAACGGTTAATTTGATTAATCAGACGATTAATATTAAATTAATTTTTTATCAAATAGAGCAGTTGGATTTGCAAAAAATACGTGGCGGTTATATATGACGGTTGTTTTGAGTTTAAATCTCATTTTTTAGATTATTAGAAATCAATGTTGATATGATGTCTCACTGTTTGAAGAAAATAAAAATGTCCTCCTACATCTTTTCCGATAAACTATAAATATATCGATCCTATATTTGGGAAAAGGTTCAAGGATGATCAATAAATTCATGTGAAACAGATGTACATTATTTCAACTTTTGATTTCCATTAATCTAACAGTTAATATTAATAATCGTCATTCACCGATCTCCCATATTTTTTTAATTCATTATAAATTTAATTAAATGTAAATTTGCTTCATCTTATTTTATAGCTGGCATTGACAATTGAACTCAAGATCCTCAGCGACGTTATGAATATGACGGTGAGTGTTGCTGGGACGATGAGATTGAGGACCGGAGGGCAGCATCAGGGTAGGGCCTAACGGCTGGGATCACGGAATGGAGGATGATGGTAATTGTGCGGCGTCTAATAGGCAATAAGGGTGTCTTCAGACCTTTAATAACCATTTTCACTTTATTCAGCGTTCATTTCAAACAATACACACACGAGTACTGAAACTTGCTTGACAGTCCTAACAAGTACGTGTTTGGGATAGGCTGAAACCGGTAAACTTCTAAACAGAATTCAGAACACTTGCCAAGAAGAGACTGGCAAACTAAGATAAGCTATGGTTTACCCCGTAAAGCTTCAAAGAGCAAATTTATTACTAACATTGAGGCCAAAGAGTTGAATAAACAGCAACATTGCTGCAGAAAACTCACAGGGACGGATAATATAAGGCAACAGAATCAAATAGGTCTATGGGATTGGAACTTGGAAGAGAATTTGTCACTCAGCAGCACACAATCCACCATCTCAGCTTTGGCAAAAGTCATTCTACTAATCTAAGTTTCTTGATTGTCCAGCTGCTTCCTCGCTACCACTGAATAGTTCCACGACGTTTACTGAGTAGTTCCACAATGTTTACGGAATAGTTCCACAAAGCTTAGTAGATCCAAATTCAAAGTTAGAAAGTTTCAGGCTTTCAAGCATTGCTCCTGAGAAATTCATAGATACTGTCCGTCAGATGGTTTCACTAATAGACAAACCCATTTCAGTCAATTCAACTGGTTCCATTAAAACAACTATATATTTATTCAACAGAGCAAAAATGAGCTCCAACTGAACACATGAGTCCAAACTCAAGATCAATTCAAATTACAAAATTGTGCTTCATACAAACAAATCCGTGTCACAAAAAACACCTGTTTGACAAATAAATGTAACTAGGCAAACTTATGTGCCAGTCATTTTGATGAACTGCAGAATGCAGGGAATGAATATTTATCCATAAGTCATGCTTATCTAGCCGAATAAAAACCCTCTCTATGAGTAATCATCGAATTACAGGATGGAGAACAATTACATTATTAGAAATGATAATTTTAAGCCACACGGATTTTAGACTGTCCACACATGTGTAAAATTTATGTGATTTCTAGGCAGCAAGATTTGCAACCACAAAATAACTAAATCATATACTCATGTGCTAAAATAGGGGACAGAAAAGAGTTTGATGTAATGTAGATTTGGTATTTCGACAAAGTGCGGCATAAACACACATAGGATAAAAGGAATGCAACCCAAAACAAGCCTGTTAATTCAATAGAGGAATCATTATGTCAGTTACTAGGCATAAGGGTACCTCATTTGCCTGGGAGTTGTGAACAGTTGAAACCATCACGGACGAGTCCGTTGATCACATCTCTGAACCTGTAGTAATCATCAGCTGTATTGTACACTTGATGTGATATTCGAGCATAGCCAGTGAGTGAATCGACCTCTCCATCTTTCGTTGGCCGGTAATATAAAGGCACCTCAATTTTGTAATTATTCCTCAAATATGCTCTCAACTTGAGACAATCAGAATCGCTATAGATCCCAAAAGATGCAGGCAATCCAACCATAATCATGCTAGCACACATATGTGCGGGACACCCAAGATTCGTCCCCCATGCCTTAGCCAACATTTCTCCCATCTCAACAACAGCATCATGATTGCGCTTTTTGATACCATCAATGCCGCCTTCAAACCTATTAATGAATTCAATCACGGACGGCACAACCAACTGAGAGCTATAATCCCGCGTCCCAATCCACGCACTCTCGACTGCTAGACCATTACCATACTCGTGAGACACTACAGGGTGGTGTAGATTAGAATTGTTGACAGCCGACTTTCTGCAATACAAAAAAGCGACAGACGGCGGACAGAAGAACCATTTATGTAAATTACTAGTATAAAAGTCAGCCCCAATTTCCTTCATGTCAACATCAACACATCCAATAGAATGTGCAGCATCAACAAACACCTGATCAACTCCTTCCTCCCTGCAAATCTTCACCAACTCCTTGACCGGAATGATAACGCATGGCATGGAAGTAATGTGATCAATCACAGCCAGCCTGACTCTCCTCCCACTAGACTTCCCCTTCATCAAAGCCTTCCTAAACTCACTCACAATCTCATCATTTGACTTCACAGGAAACGGCAACTGAACCTCTATAACACACCCTCCTGCCCGAGTCACATACGCCTCAATCGACTTCTTCACAGCACCATACGCATAATGAAGCATAATGGCAACATCTCCTTTCTGAAACTTACCTTCAGTAAAAGCCCATCCAATCTGCTGCAGAACAATAGCTGCAGCAGTCGTGGCATTATCGACAAGCGAAACCTCATCAATGAAATCAGCATTAATCAATTCCTTGACAATGGTCCTTGAGTTGAGGATATTAGGTTTGAGATGGTTGAAGTAGAAGTCATCCGGCTGCTTGAGAAACTCGAGTTGCCACTTGCGCTGGGCTTCGAGGACGGATGAAGGACATGAGCCAAAGCTTCCGTTGTTGATACGGATTGCGGCGGGATCGTGATGTGCGAACTCGGCGCGGATTTCTAGGTCGGAGATGAATGGATTTAGCTTCGGCTTCTTATAGTTGTGGCCTCCGTTTTTGGAGGCGTGGTCAGACTCGTCGGACATGACGGTGGAGGTCGAATTTGGGGAATTAGGGTTTGGGAGAAGATGAGGGAAGAACGATTTGATGGAATGGTGACGCATGTGTGAGTCTCAGTTTGGTCGCCGCACGAACCGGTCGACGAATTGGCTACGTCTCCGATTGGACCGAGAAAATTTGTAAACCCAGCTGAACGAACCGTGAATGTTCGTCGATCGAACCGATGTGATGCTACAAATGGAGGACATGCGAGGAGGAAAGTGAGATTGAGTTTCCGGTACGTATAGCTCAATTTTTGAAATTTCATCCATCCTCATATTTGATGAGGAGCACTCTAAGTACATTTATATTCATAATTACGTTCATAAGGTTATATTTCAATCGTACATTTCATTCATTATTTTATTAATTGGGTTACATATGTCTAACTTTAGAGTTAATGGATGACACTAAATTCAAGTGAATTAGTAGTTGACACGTGTCACCCAATTGATAAAGTAATTGATGATTGATGTACGATCTTACAAATGTAAATTAAGCGTGCAAACGTACTTGAACGCTCCTCTAAGATTTCATTACAAAAACGTTACATTTAAATTTGATTACGAAATGATAGCCTTGACGCCTAGTAATCATGCTCTTAGTTAAATATGTTTTGAAATTTATGTTTCATTGGTTTTAGTAAATAATTCTAAGGGTATTAAAAATCAAATAAAACTATCTCGACAGTTTCAAACGGAACTATTTAGTGAATCCACCTCGTATCATTGTCAACAAGCAATTACTCTTTGTAAATTAAATGGCACTGTTTGCGCAATTATGCTTTTGATTAACAATTATGGTCAGACAAAAGTTACGTCACATGTTAATCCCTAGTCAAAGCCACGTGTGGATAGTCAAACATGTTATCTTCATAGTCAACTTCTTTTTACAAGATAAAAGAAACTTCTTAACTACAGTCAAAGTACTCAACTCTCCTAATGGGAATCCAGCATCATATCATTATTAACATAGACTAAGATTTCATTTAAATACTAAGTGCACACGTGCACTATCCCGACTCACACCACAGCAACAGTCAAACACAAAAACCGGCCTTTATTTGAGTATTTCCACTAGCTCGTAGGGAAGGTGCATAGAGGACTTTCCATGGCTTTCATTCCTAACAAGAAACCCAAAATTAGTACAACGTCAGTGAAACCCAAGATGGCCGGATTGATAACAAAGGTGGAGGAGCTCAGCACTTTATGCGGGGTTGAAGCTTGTGCAATCATATATGCCTCTGATACTGACCGAATCCCTCAAACATGGCCGGCTGATCACTTACAAGTGCAGATGTTTTTAGACAAGGTCAAATCTCTGCCGCGGTATGAGCAAACTAAGTTTAGCGCAAATGCCGATATTCTCCTTGAGCAAAGTATCAAAAAGGCCAAGGTTAAGTTGGCTAAAGTAAAGAGAGAGAGTAAGTTGAAGCAAGCGAGGGAGTCCATGTCACATTTGCTTGACGGGTCGACGAAGCTGAATATCCCTTCGGTTGGTTACAAAGACCTTCATGTTGTTATCAACCGAGCTATGAATGATGTTCAATGCCGCATGGAAGAGCTGATGAGCAAGAGAGAGGATAACAGTGAAAAAAGCCCTAGCGAAAGTTTGGCCACTACGGTGATCCCAAGCAACTTGGAAGTGTTTGTGGTACCAGAAAATGAATCTGCTAGTGAAGATTTGATGAGGCTTGTGGCGGATGAAATGGGTTCACAAGGTTTTGATCCTCAGCATTTGATCACAGACTTTGATTTTGATTTTGATATCGAAGATGATCAGTGGTTCTTATAGTGTGAGGGCACTGCACTGCACTGCACTGCACTGCTGGGAAGGTGAAAAATAGATGGTTAAAAATCTTTTTCACATTTTCATTTTCATCCATTTTTCAAATGTTTATTAGTAGCAATTTTATGTGTATTTTTTGGAGTTATTAATTACAGTCATATTAATTCATTTTGAATAAATATGTTAAGAGTTAGAATTTAAAGGAACATTTAAGTTTTGTAGGACAGAGGCCGGTTCCTCTACGACCCATTTCTAATCGGACGGTAGAGATAAGCACAAATGCATTAAGATTGTGCCACGTATTTAATATTTTACACTTGCAAAAATGCAAGAAAAGAAAAAAGCGAGGGCAAAACAGGAAAAGGAAAAATAGGGTCTTGTGATGACAGTGATGATAACCATCTAATTTGAGGGAGGTTTTGCAGCAACGAGCACTAGAATTATGCACAATCTGCAGCGATTTATTTTGCACGACGAGGGTTTGTTAAATCGATGGTGGTGGTGGCGGTTCTGCACAATTCAGATGATTTTGCGCAACCCAGATTTGTTCATTTGGTGACGGTTCTGCAATTCTGCACATTCGAAGACGAAGTTTGCACAAACAAATAGATTCGAGTCTGCACAATCACGCCGATTGCCGCCGATTGTCGAAACGAATGGATGGGTAGAGTGCGTGGGTTTGGTCCGCTTTCGTCGACGGACATGGAAGAAAACAAATAGAAAATAAAAATATTGACGTTTTTACCCTTCATGGATGAAAGAGATGATATGTTATAAAGTAAAATTAAAACAGGTGGCAACATATCATCATTTGCATCTATTTCATTGGACGGTGGAGATAAGAGATCGCAAAGATCGTAAGGAATCAGGTGGGTCGCAAATGAACGTTTCTCTTGTAGGACATGTGCGCAAACATCATCTAAACTATTGGTTTTGATTAATCTAACAATTGAATTAAATTATTTTTTAATTCAAATAGGTGAATGAGTTAGTAAAATACGAGTGGTTGAAATTGACGGTTATAAATAAAATCAACGTTTGAAATGACAGCCTTCTTGAATTCCTCCCTACATGTTAATTATATAAATGTATAATTATAAGAATCCACTTGTATCTTTGAAATTAGTCAAATTACCACGAACTGCCCGTATGAAACTCGTCCGTGATAAAAACTTTTAAAGTATTACTAATATTTTAATCAAGTAAAAATTCTGAATTTTGTAATAAACATCAGATATATCATTAATTGTGCCATGAAATGATGATACGACAAGAAACTAAAAACTTTAGATTTTAACACCACATAATAAAAGTTTGGATTTAAATGTCACGTGATTAATCCAACTATGTTTGGAAAGTTCAATTACCATTAATACATTTTTTATGTCTTTCGTTATTATGCGTTAATTGGTTAAGTTTTAGAGAAACATTAAATATATGTGAGACATAATAACTTAATCTCATCCGTGTGATTATTAATAATCAACAATCAAAATCATATTTCACGGTATCACATATGCTTAGATTTACTTCTTAAACTTTACTCATGCCCTAATCTACTTTAAAAATAAGGAGTTTAGTTTTATAGGACATAATTTTTGTGAGACGAAGAAACATAATCTTAAGCGTTGATTTGATTGATCATGCAGTTGAATTAAAGTTAATTTTTAATTATATTAAGCAGTTGGATTTTCCAACTTAACAGTTATTAATATCAACAATTAGATTAATAAAAATCAACAAACGAGATGAACCCTCTCT